>CM068370.1:307334476-307544676 GCA_034769895.1 Magicicada septendecula
ATATGTATTACACACTTAACCTCTAAATCACCTTATATTCACAAGTAGACGTGGTCTGTACAAAATTTAAATTTGTACAAACTGTCCCTGTTTCGTCGCGCCATTGAGAAGCTACTGATTAATAACAAAATCATATTTAATAAACAGACACATTTCTACATCTCTTACCTTGTCTTGGGTCCCCGAGTCTTAACGTGAACTCGTGACCTGTAAGTGATTTAGGTTTTTATGCCATAATAATTACTCTCATTTGCTGTTAACTATTTTAACTTCATTTATTATTCTCTTTTTTGGTGAACCAAATAAAATTATGACTTCTCCTTTTACATTCTCCAACATTTAAATCAAACAAATTTCAACATCGAGGTAAAGACCCCATTTAATCAAAACAAATACAATTTCAACATTCTTAATCCTTATCATTAAAATAACTGATTAATTAAAGGCAACCCAGTATTTGCTCACATTCATACTTTTATCACATTTTCGTTTTATTTGTTTAGAGCTCTTTTTATAAAATTTTTATATTTATTTAAAATGAGTTTAAAGCAGTTACTTCCCTTTTGCCGCCATGAATACCAAGTGTTGTAATTAGTCTGTTTTGTTTGTTCACTGTTTTAGTCCGAAAGATGTTCTCACTTGTTGAATTTTGGTCACGTTCTCACTTGTTAAGATTTCACTGTTTATATTATTTTATATCATGTTAATTTTATAGTTTAGATCACATTTTCCGTACTTGTAGTAAAACTTCGGCTCGAGAGCCTTTTTGCTGAACCGGTTATTTTATTTACACTTTCTGTCGGTCGGTCTACATTTTTACTGTAATTTGGGCGGAACACGCACCAGTGTCTCTGTGCGGTTCCGAAGTTATTTGCCGACTGCTTTTTAACTATAGAATTCACATTTCTTATGTGCCGGCGGACGCGCGAAACTGCTTGCGTCCGTTGTCGTGAGATGTTAATTGCCGACTGCTTTTGTTCTCTACGCACTAAGCGAGAAGGAATTTATTCAGACGTGACATTTTCATGTGAACGTTGGCCGAACCGTGCGGTCGTCCGCAGGAATGCGCACCCTTGCTGATAACTTACATTCCTGTACCATTCTGTACCTCACACAGAGCTATAGTTGGTGACCCATTATTATACTCTGGTTAAATAAAATGAAAAAGCTTTAAATTGCAAACCCTCATTGGTTGGTACCGTTACAATATAATCACGAGTCAGTAAATTTACTGTGGTTATTTGTAAGTAAACATTAATTAACACTATCTGTTAATTACTGCAAACAGGCTGATTGATTGTAAACACAGATCACAATTGACTGCTTCTTTTATCACTAACACATGTATATATACTAGTTCTGGGCATGTTATTGTGATATAGACTAGATGGCATGAGATGTTTCTCCACAACTGTGGAAGGTTTCCACATGTATTGGAATTTTGTGGAATATTGTGTTTGTTATTTTTCTGTTATAGCTATTTATTAATTTCTTCATTGGTATCTGATGATTCATTACTTTTACAGTCAGCAACATAAATCACCATTAGTTGTATGCATGCTTTTATTGCATCATGGCAATACTTATTCAAAATACAGTGTTTTTGTAGAATAAGTATGTAAATTATGTGTGTATTTACTGTTAACAGCACATGTTACATGTAAGAACTGAACTGAACAGGACACTGCGAACTGATAACATTAATCTATTTTGTTTTAATTTTTTCCTGTTTTCCGTATAGAATTTACAATGTAATGTGTTATCCTTGTTTGGAAATAGACCTGACATGAAAATGTGTACTATACATACACACAGAATCAGAGTTTATGTATCAATATGTATAAAATTTCTTTGAATGGTATTTTTCATTTCAACAAGAAGAAATTGTAACACAAGAACCTGTTTTTGGATCAGCCTGTACATAATTTAAAATCATCTAGAACATATTTTTATTTTTTGATTGTCTTTGCAGGAATGCTGAATTTTTCTTTTTACCTATATTGATTGTTGATTTTGATATTTTTACCTATACTTTGCAAATTGTGGTCCTAAACTTTCCAATTGCAGCTGTTACAACTAGTACTTAGCTGGCCATTCTCAGTAATAATATAACTGATTATCTTTTAATAAAAGTTTTTCATTTTTAGGATGCCCAGAAGAATATGATAATTTTGAAGTGCTTTCACTCAGCGAACTGTTTTTCAACATGAAAAATATGTGTTCATTGGAGCTTGATGGTATAACTACATTCCTAAAACCACAGCATGCAGAGATTGAACTTCAAAAGGACACATATACCTTTAGTCAATGGATCAGTTGCAACGTAAGTTTATATTATGTTGTATAATGTTTAATATCCCATAGTAATAAAATGGGACAGGTAAAATAGGTTTTGATTTGGAAAATAGAAAAGACGATCTTATTGTTGGAATGCCTTAAAAACGATGTACTGTAGTATGTACTGGGAGATATGTAAATGATTTTTTGGGGGTCCCTCCCTTAATTAGGGGGGATCCAGGGTGGTAAAAAAAAATTTGTAATGTTTTGTTTTATGAAGTTCTATACTTTATTGTGCAGATCGTCAGTGGAAATGATCACAGTAGTATTGCCTTTGTCTGCTTTTACATAGGTGATGTTGTGATTGTGTGCTTTTTCTCTTAGTTTGATGCGTATATTTCAGAGCTGTGGTTCTTTTGTTTGATGTTTTATGTGTTCCTATTACATGGTTTATATTATGTCTTAGTATCTCTTGATGTTCAGATGCTGTTTTGTTTATTTGTTTCAGTGTCAAATATGACTTCTGTTAGTGTCTGGTTATTTTGTTTGTAAGGTAGGTTCTGTTTTAGGCCTTTATCAAGGAGTGTTTGTTCATTTGTAGTGATTAAAGTAACAGAACTAAAACATGACCCCACTGACAGATATCAATACACAATAAACAACTTATCAACAAAGCCAAACACATAATAACAAATAAACAAAAACCCTACCTGAAACAAAACCAACCATCAGCCCCTACCCTCCAAGCACTTCCCAAAATCCACAAAGAAGAAATCCCAATCCGTCCCATAATCAGCTAAACAATACAAACATTGTAACAAAATAAAAGACATACACATCCCCATAATGCCACACTTGCCTCTTTTGACATTAAAAATGCATACACAAACACCTCTATGTCCGAAACAATCACTATCCTACATAACATGCTCAAACAGAACAACACAGCAGAAAAACTAATCACAGAAATAACCGATACTCTCATCCTAATCACAAAACAAAACTACTTCATTTATAACAGTAAATTTTACACACAGAATGGCAGGCTACCCATGGGTTTGCCCATATTCAGCATACTAACAGAAATTTATCTACAACACTTGGAGAAAACAATAATATCACAAGCAATGACATACACTCACATAAAATATAATATTGGGACATGTACATTGACAACAAACTTCTGTACAGAGGAAAGGGACACAAGACAATGTGAACAGCTACTAACCCAAATCAACAAAATACACAAAAACATAACCATCACTGCTAAATACTAAAACAACAATAACATAAACTTCTTAGACCTCACCATTACAAAACTAGAACACAGACACAAATTCAGTATATACAGAAAACCCACAACAACTGACACACTGATACATAACTTCTCCAACCCAGTACAACACAAACTATCTGCCTTAAGAACCATGATACACAGACTAAATAACATCCCCCATGATGCCATCCAAAAGACTTTCAAGGATCATTTGGAAAACCTTAAGGATGTCCTAGCCAGAAAGAAGTGTGTTCTATTAGTATACAACAGTGCAGATAATAGGCCTATTAGTATATCCCAATAACGTAGAGACTGTGAGAAACTGGCCTGTTCTAAAGACTAAACACGATGTTCAGAGTTTCCTGGAGTTATGCTTGTATTACACAAATTTTGTAAAAGACTTTGCTACTATTGATAAACTACTGCATGAAGTAATGAACATTCCAGTTGTCAAGAGAGGGTGATCAAGCATGCAGGACTTAAAAATTGCCTTTTGCTTGGAGTCAATTTCCAAAGGGAAGTTCATCGTAGACACAAACGTAAACAATACTGGTCTAGGAACAGTTTTGACTTAAGTGCAAAACAGTGAGGAAGAAGTAATAGTATATTACAGGTAAAGGGTTTCCAAAGCAGAGAGAAATTATTGTATTACAAGGAGAGAGTTGCTGGCTATTGTCTGAGCTGTGGCACACTTTCATAAATATCTGTAAGGGAGGAAGATTTCACTATTTACCAATCGTGCCATGCTTGCATGGATTTTGATGTTTAAAAATCCAAAAGGGCAATTGGTAAGATGGTTTGAACATTTGTAAGAATACAACTTCAAGGTACACCATCGGCGGTGGTAATTCAGTGGCTTATCCTGGAGACCACGCTCACAAGATTGCTGACATTGCTGCAGAAAGGAAGAATGCAACTAAATACATCAAGGTTTGAGAACAAACTTCCAGTTATAAAGGTAACCTTTGCCTTATAGAAGTAACTCCTTAAAAAAATGTTCCTTAAATGATAGAGATAAGCATTTTATTATTTTGAGTTATAGATGTAAATCAATAGTAAAATTTAGCCATAAAATGACTTCAGGATGTTGCCCCATTTTTCCAACTTAAGAGTTTTTTAAGGAAACAAAAAAATGTTAGACTTACCAAGAATTTCAAGTTATCAAGTTCTAGTTATTGAAAGTCGACTGTATCTGGGAGAATTACAGTGTCTATTACATTATAGTCCAAGGTAATACATAATTTGAATGTTGTGCGGGGGAAAATTGTTACAAACAGGAACAGAATATTAAGATTTTAATAAATGCGCATGTTTGAAAATAATATTTATATAGTAGTTAAATGTTCGTACAAATTCTGGTCAGGTTAAATGAATATGACACACCGGACCGGACTGGAGGCTGTGACTCCTCTGGTGTGTAGGACTCTTGCCCACTAAAAAACCCAGCTCTAATTCAGCCATTCATATCCATCCTGGAACCACTTAGTGTATTACTTCACAGTGGAGTCTGTTGCTCCCTTATCGGGCGCATTCTAGTCATTATTTTGAAAAAGTTACATGCCAGTAATAAGTGCAAATCGTGATTAGATATTAAGTTTAAAAGTATGATGAATTAGTCAACAACTGTGAAAAAACCATAGTTAGTTTCTACACTAAATAATAGTTTTTATGATTTCATGTTGCAGTTCCATTATGAAAATGGTAAAAAAGAATATTGCAGTCTCGCACTAGTTCACCGTTGGATATACATCATGTGTGAAAGTATGTGTCATGACCTGTGCATACAGATGTTAGAAAGAAAACATAAACCAATGCAGTCTGTAACCAGAAATTTTTTTAATAGTGTAAGTTAACTACACATCACAAGTATGTATGTGCTAACAGTGTGGTAGTTCAGTAATTTGTTTACATTCAATATATTAGACACTGACATAGTATTCTAATTATACTTTGGTGTTGTTTCAGGCTGCAGTAAAGCATGGAAGAACCAAAAATAGTGAACACACAACTTTCAGAGAGAAGTCAAAAAATAATAAAGTTAGTAGTGTATTATAGAATATCTAAGTTCCCATGTTTGTACTGGTACAATGTTTCTATGGATTACTGAACACATACATGTAATCTTATACTCAAGATGACTTGAAAAACCCCTCTTAAGTAATTAAAACATATAATGTATAGTGGTTTTTCTTTTCATAATACTCTTTGAGGATCCAATATCCAATATAACGGACATCTTGGTTTTGTTGAAAAGGTTGCTACGACAGCACAGAACAATCTACGCATTTATCGAATGTGCCAGAAAGATCTCGATGTAAGCGTGTGGTGTACGTGCTACTAGACGCATTTTGCGAGAATCTTCTTGACTGTGCCGGGCTTCGCTCGGATTGTGTCAAGGCCGTAGTAATTACGTAGTTCACGAGAGATAAGACGCAGTTTGGAAGCTTCTGGTGTGTGAGCGTGACTATAAATACATCGGGTAGCGGCCTTAGTTTTCAGTTCCATGCGAGATTTTGGATAGTGCGGTTCGAGAGTATTAGTGCGATATATTTACAGAGCGGTTCGGGTTATTACTGTGTACGTTCAAGTAGTTAGTAGTGAAGTGTTGTTTTTTGTATTTGGACGGTATAATTGTAATACAATTGAGTTTTAATATTAGTGGACATTTTATTGCATGTGAACAATTTTCATTTCATTTGCTGTAGAGACTGTGTTGTTAATTATGAACTGTTTTACTCTAACAATTAAAGGTGTGATTAGTGACTTGATTGGTGTCTTGTACTTATTTTGTTTCCACTGTACCTACGACGATCGAGTAGACCGTCGTAACAGTGGTGTCAGAACTGGGATAGAACGGTTAACAGTGGAAACAGTAGATACTTTGTACAAGACGAGTGTAGTTCGTAATTAATTAAAAAAATGGATACCAGTCAGATGATAGAAGCATTCTGAGCAATGCTACAGCAAAGTCAGAAACAAAAAAAAGAAGAACGAAGACAGGAAAGAGAAGAAGCAGAAAAACGACAAGACGAAAAACGTAATCGTGAAAATGAAATACCAGAGGGACGAAAAAAAGAATTTAGCCGTCAAGCAGACGACGTTAAGACGTTCGTACAAGAGGATACCACTGCAAAATTTGTCCTGTTACAAGGTGAGCTGAACAAACAAGTTGACAGAATATCTGAAATAGAAAAATCTGTGTCAACTATGAAAACAAGTATGTCAAGCTTAGAAGATTCCAAATATCAGAGAAATCAAAGAACGCTATTAACTGAAGTAGGGTCAGTTTTTGCAAAGGCTCCGTCGTTTAATGGAAGCACCCACTGGGCAACTTATCATCGCCAATTTTAAGCTGCCACTCGCTTAAATAACTGGACGGAAGAAGAGAAAGGCCTCTCACTCATTCTTGCGTTAAAAGGACCTGCCGCAGAGGTAATACACAAAGTGCCATCAAACAGTCAGAACGTCTATGCCGAATTAACTAAAGCTCTGGAATTACGGTACGGTGACCAGCATTTGTGCAAAGTGTACCGTGAACAATTTAAAGCGAGGCGACAGCGTTCAGGGGAGAGCCTTCAAGAGTTTGAAGCGAATATCGACCGACTGATGAGATTGGCTTATCCCGAAGAATCGGAGGACTTCGGGAAGTGGATTTCTCTCATTATGTTTATTGACGGTATCAGAGATCGTCAGTTACAACAAGTGTTAAGAATGGCTCGGCATGATAATAAATCAGACGCTCTTGTTCTTGCTCTGCGTTTTGAAGCTGCCAAGTCGGCGACCTACATTAATCAAAATATGCCATCACGTTATAGCCAAACGGATCCAATACCACAGTATCGTCATAGCGGACGGCATAAAGAGACGATTCAGAAACAACAGTTTAAGAAGTCAGCAGCACCACAACGATCTTTCGAACCAAAGGACAAAAACAGAAGACCGAAGTGTTACAACTGTGGGAAACGTGGTCATCTACAGGTAGACTGTTGGGAGAAGAAAATACCGAGAGAAGGGACTGATTGCACCAATTGGAGAAGTAAAGGCCCAGAACAGCACACAGTTTCCACACTACATAAGATCAGTGGAAACTTCATTGTTAATGGATTTGCGGATGGTAAACCAACATCATTTTCAAATTGACACGGGCGCAACAGTGTCCATTGTGCGCCCTGACTTAGTCTGTAACCGCCATCATCTAATTAGCTCTTGTACAATACAGACTGTGACTGGAAGCCCCGTCAAGGTGCTAGGAAAGGTAGACGTACGTGTACGCCTGGGTCTTCTTGAGTTTAGCCACCAAATGCTCGTTGCAGACATTGTCGATGAAGTGATTCTTGGCACGGACATTATGAATGCCTACGGATTCGTTGTGGACTTAAAGAGAGAATGTCCTGTGTGTCGGCCAAGAGGAGATAAAGCTTTCCATGGCTAAAACGACAGGGTCTATCAACCATTCGATTAAGCGAGTGGTATTAGTCGAAGAAAAAGTCAACAAGTCTGGTCAAGAGGAACCCTCCCTGTTGCCAGCGGAAATGGAGGAAGAACTAGCAGAGGAAGTACAAATAAGTATAAGGACAAAAGAAGTGATTGGAAAGCCAAGTATGGGTGTCGAGACAAAACTCTTGCTTGTTCCTGAGCTGATAGAAGCGCCCGAGGGTAAAGTGGCTGAAGATGAGGTTACGCAAGAGGTTGTTGACGAGGACCATACAGACTTGGATCAGCCAGTGGTATTTCGGTCATCAGTAGGCCTACATGACGCAACGGGAGTGATTCCAGCGAAACTAGTGGTTGCGCAAAAGACTCGCATTCCTGAGAATGTGGTGTTCAGATCACACGAGACTGAATTCGAAGAACAGGAAAATTATCCTTCGCAAGGACGTCCACCTAGATCACCTGGCTAAATACAAATTTAGAGACGCTTTGCCAGTTCGGGACGAACAGGCTTAAGGAGGGGGCAGTGCTACGACAGCACAGAACAGTCTACGCGTTTATCGAATGTGCCAGAAAGATCTCGATGTAAGCATGTGGTGTACGTGCTACTAGACGCATTTTGCGAGAATCTTCTCGACTGTGCCGGGCTTCGCTCGGACTGTGTCAAGGCCGTAGTAATTATGTAGTTCACGAGAGATAAGACGCAGTTTGGAAGCTTCTGGTGTGTGAGCGTGACTATAAATACATTGGGTAGCGGCCTTAGTTTTCAGTTCCATGCGAGATTTTGGATAGTGCGGTTCGAGAGTATTAGTGCGATATATTTACAGAGCGGTTCGGGTTATTACTGTGTACGTTCAAGTAGTTAGTAGTGAAGTGTTGCGTTTTATATTCGGACGGTATAATTGTAATACAATTGAGTTTTAATATTAGTGGACATTTTATTGCGTGTGGACAATTTTCATTTGATTTGCTGTAGAGACTGAGTTGTTAATTACGAACTGTTTTACTCTAACAATTAAAGGTGTGATTAGTGACTTGATTGGTGTCTTGTACTTATTTTGTTTCCACTGTACCTACGACGATCGAGTAGACCGTCGTAACAATATCGGAAAAAAAGTGGTTATATATCATTTAAAATTGCCACTCTTTTTACAGGAATCGTTTCTGAATTTCTGTGTTTACCACGTGTCAGGTGGTAAACAAACATAAATAGTTTTCAATACAACCACCAGACAGCATCATAATGTCCTTTTACTTCTTTGTTCCATAAGGAAATATAAGTATGGTGATGGCAAAAAAAATCGTGTTCGAGATGCAGGCTTATTCTGATTGTACTACCCTCAAAACATGAAAAGTCATTTTCCGAAAAGTGTGCGTGTAGAATTTTTTCTATGATGAATGATAACTGCCACAAATTCAAACAGAATCAAATAATTTTTTGCATATGTGCCTGAGTTGGAGAGGACTCAAGGCCTACTAATTTTGGTGAAGATCGTTTAAGGGAAAGGGGTAGTTTACCTGCACCGTTTTATGTTTTAACCAGAGTAATTTTTTCTATGGCAAACGATAACTGCCGCAAATTCAAACAGAATCAAATAATTTTTTCGTATGTGCCTGAGTTGTAGAGGACTCAAGACCTATTAAATTTGGTGAAAATCGGTTAATGGGAAGGGGTAGGTTACCTGCAATGTTTTATATTGCAAGTACTTAATTTTGATAAATAAAATATCCTGAAAAGAAGGTCATAATAATCCACTGTAGAAAGGTAGATGAAATATCTATAAATAAAAAGGATAGTTAAAGGGGGAGGGGGTAATTTTGTATAAATGAAAATGATAGTTGAAGGGGGAGGAGATAATTTTTTATGTGTGTACTACATTATCGGCAACAAAGAAGTAGTTTGTTGTTAAAATTCCTTCCTGGGCTGTTTGGCCATGGTCCTATGTTTTCTGCAAAACCAGATGTTTTGCCAGTGCCATCGACTGCCATCATCAGTGAAAATCGAGTGCGCTAACGTGAGGTAGTATATATTAGTGACCACAGTACTGTGGTTAAGGCCGAAGAAATAATTAGTTTCTATGGAAATATTTCATTTCAAAAATGATTTTAAATACAAATCTTAGAACATGGAAGTCATGTATGGTTCTGTATGCCGATATTTTTTATAAGTTACATGATATTGATGTGGCTATGTTCTTGTGTTGTTTTTCGCTGCTGGCATTAGGGTTGGTTATGTTTACGTTGTTGTTTTTTCATTGTTTTCCTAATTGTATAAGTGATATTGTTGAATCTTCTATATATTAATACGTGAAGAGAAAACTTTGTACCCCTTTTTAAGCATATTGCGCGCACAGAGGAGTGTGAGATTTGGCATAGTTAAAGTTTATATGGAGAAGGAGTGCAGAAAGCTAAAATTTATATATAATGTGTGTTACAAATAGATTAAATAAAATAAAATAAAACATTCATTTGCACTTGAAAATTCATTTAAACTTTTTCAAACAATGGTAATTGTTAAAAATAAAATAATTTTGTTGCCAGGCAATAAAATTATAATTTTTTCATTTTAGTGTACGTTCATACTGCCAATGTCAAACACATAATAGTCTGTGGTCAAACAGTCGCACAGAGTAGAGATTGTCGCCAAAGAATTTTAAAATGTTGCCAACAAATAATTACTGACAGATTGACTGAATCAGCTGTGAATTTTGTGTGATTTCAAATGTTCCTTTTTCAATAGTCTGTGGAGTGTATGTCAAGGCAAAAAAGCGTTTATTTTATATTTTGTATATTAGATATGTGTTTTATATATTAATGTGCAGTTGAAAATGAAATACAGCTTGCTTAACATACACCTGTTGCAAAAGGAAAATTTTGTAGCAGCAATTTGAATTGACTTACTCTTGCCTAATTATTATTGGTGGTTTCAAAAAAGTGAGTACATTTTATTATTTTTAAATTAAACCCTGTCTAATCTTAGTTTCAGTAATTTCAATACATGTTTTTTTTTTACATTCAGATATTCGCACCTACTTCCATTATGCCTCGACATAGAACATTGACGGGTTGGAGTGAGAGACAAAGAAGAAGGAATATATATTCGCGTGAAAGTCAAAATGATAATAGACCAAATGCAAATTTGAATTGTGTAAATAGTATACAAAATGATGAAATTATTTTGAGGGATACATTTAAATGCGCACTGAATGTCATTCCAAGAAATTTTAATACTTTTGATTGTGGATTAATGCATTTACAATGCAGGTTTTGCAATGCAAAACATTTCGAATCTGAGGTCACTTTAGGTGAAAGGACTGCATTCACTTCATGTTGTCATAAGGGTAAAGCAATATTACCGGCCTCAAGTCAAAATGAATACTTTAAATCATTGTATGATGGACTTACTTCAAATGAACCTTCAATAAAAAGAAAGTCAAAAAATTATTTTGAAAACATTCGTAAATACAATTCATCATTTGCTATGGTTAGCTCAGAAGCTAAAATTTTGGATACAGTTACGCGTGGAGTGTATCATTTTAAAATACATGATGTTTTTTATCACAGATCAGGTCCATTGACTGCTGGATATGGTCGCTCACCATGTTATGCGCAATTATATTTTTATGATGTTGACACTGCTGTCAATTCTAGATTACATGAACACTATAATCAAACATGGAATAACAATATGATGCGCGAAATCTCTCTTGAATTAGAACGCATTAATCCTTTCGTTCGGTCATTCATTGCAATGAAAGATCATTGTCAGAGAGTTGAAAATCAAAATAAGAAATTTGTATGCTCATTAAAGTAAATCGTGATTTAGATCTACGCCGTTATAATGATGCAGTTCAAACTGATGTAGCAGTAATATTTAGTACAGTTGATGGTGAGCCACCCTTTGAACGAAATATGGTTCCGTTTTCAAAACTTAATGGTACCATTAAAAATATCTCTGTTTTGGATTCATCATTGGACCCTTTAGCGTATCCATTACTTTTTCCAAATGGTGATACTGGGTGGCATATCAATATTTCTCATAATGTACCAACTACATCTAATTCAAGAGCGCCCAGAAATAAATTAACCATGGTTCAGTATGCAGCCTATCGACTTGCAATTAGAGAAGATTTTAGCATGTTGCACCATTCACAAAAATTATTTCTGCAGTGGATAGTTGATATGTATGTGAGAATAGAGGGCACAAGGTTACATTTCATTCGACAAAATCAAACAAGTCTTAGGTCTGAAGTTTACAACAATTTAACAGATTATTTAGAATTGAACCCCAATGCCAATAATGTTGGCCGTAGAGTAATTTTACCATCTTCATTCAATGGATCTCCAAGAAATATGTATCAGAATTATTTAGATGCAATGTCAGTTGTACAACATTTCGGAAAGCCTTCTTTGTTTATTACAATGACTTGCAATCCAAGTTGGCCTGAAATAGTTAGCAATATTGGTGTAGGTGAGTCAGCTAATTTTCGACCTGATATTGTTGTGCGTGTATTCAAGTCCAAACTGAAAGCATTAATTGAGGGCCTTACACTAAAAAAAATCTTCGGTTGAAAGTTGAAGCACTCATACTATAAATATACAATTGAGTTTCAAAAGAGAGGATTGCTTCATGCCCACATTTTACTCTCTTTAAATGAGCAAGATAAAATTGTTAACGCTACCGATATTGATAAAGTTGTATCTGCGGAGATTCCTAACATTCAAACACATCCTACATTACATGAATATGTTGTAAAACACATGATGCATGGTCCATGCGGTGTACTTAATCCAAATTCTGTATGTATGAGAGATGGAAAATGCACAAAAGATTATCCAAAACGATTTAATGAATTTACATGTGAATCATTAAATGGATATCCATTATACAGAAGGCGTGATAATGGTATTAATGCTGAAGTTCGCGGTAGTTGCCTCGACAATCGTTATGTTGTACCATACAATCCGTATTTACTTGCCAAATTTAATTGCCATATAAATGTTGAAGTGTGCACTACAGTTAAAAGTGTTAAATACATTTATAAATACGTGTATAAAGGCTATGACAGTGCATCTGTTGAATTAGGTTCAGAGAGAAATGAACCAGGTCAAGAAATACAAATTGATGAAGTTAAAAATTTTTTAAATGGCCGTTATGTCGGATCAACTGAAGCTGTATGGCGCATCTATGAATTACCAATGCATTTTCAATCACATGTCATCGTTAGACTTGACATTCATTTACCGCATAGACAGAATGTTTACTTTCGAGAAGGGCAAGAACGCCAAGCAATTGAAAATGCAAGACAAACAAAATTATTAGCATTTTTTGAGTTGAATCGATCAGATCCATCAGCGCATGAATATAAGTATATTGAAATTCCTTTGCATTATGTGTGGGAAGATTCCCGAAAAAAATGGAAGAAGAGAAGGCGTGTAGGTGATAAAATCATTACACGCATATATGTAGTATCACCAAAAGACATCGAACTTTTCCATTTACGATTGCTTTTATTACATGTCTGTGGTCCAAAATCATTTGAGGATGTTAGAACATACAATGGAATTATACACACTTCTTTTGTTGAAGCGTGCCATGCTCGCGGCATTGCTTCAAATGATAATGAATGGCGCGAATGTTTAAATGAAGCAAAAGAATTACATTCACCAAAACTAATGCGAAATTTATTTGGTTACATTTGTGCATTAAATGTGCCAGCCATTGGCGTTATGTAATGAATTTAAAGTATATCTTAGTGAAGATTTTTTGAGAGATTACAACGAAGAAGTATCCTTTAACACAGCTCTATTAGAAATTGAAGATATTTTGAATGTTCATAATTTGTCATGTCAAGAACTTGGTTTACCAGTTCCCACGTATTCGCAGAGAACGGACGAAGCAAATGCTATTGATCCAATAGAACAAGAGTTTCTGTTTTGTGAGCATTATGAAACTGCAAATATTGAACAGCGTAATCTGATTGATCGTGTGATTCATGAAGTTTTGCACCATGATACTGGATCTAATGTTTTTTGTTTAACCGCTTATGCAGGTTGTGGAAAAACATTCACACAAACAGCAATCATTCACAAATTAAATTCGCTTAATCTTAGTTGCATTGTAACAGCGTTCAGTGGCATAGCTTCAACTCTATTACTTGGAGGTAGAACTTTACACAATGTGTTTAAATTGCCTATACCCATTTTGGAAAATTCTGTAGCGAATATTACCGCAAATAGTAGCTATGGACGTTACATAAATTCATCATCATTGATAATTATTGATGAAATTTCTATGTGCCCACTGCAAGTGTTGAAAATCATAGATAGATTATTGCAGGATCTATGCGATGAAAATGATAAACATAAACCATTTGGAGTGAAAACGATACTTCTGTGCGGTGATTTTCGGCAAATCTTACCAGTTGTCCCACATGGATCACGTGCAACTTTAATTGAAAATTGTGTCACAAGTTGGCATAAATTTGTTTATTTTCATAAAGTAACGTTTACTCAAAATATGAGAGCCTTACCAAGTGAAATAGAATTTGTCGAATTCTTGAAAAAAATTGGTAATGATGAAGCCCCACAATTCCCTCAGTGTGGTGAAAATATTATTGAAATACCTCAGCAATTAATAGGAGATGAAAATAATATTATTAATCAGGTGTATGGAAATATTTCCGTAAACATACTCTCAGATAACATATTGAAGTCAGTTATTTTAGCACCTAAAAATGATGATTGTACTTTTATTAATACTGATATACTTAATCGAATACCAGGTGAACAGAAAACATATCATAGCTACGATAAAATAATTTGTGATGATGACAATGAAATCAATAACTATCCAGTAGAGTTTTTGAATTCTTTGACTATTAGTGGTTTGCCACCACATAAGTTAGTATTGAAAGTTAATTGCATCGTTTTACTGATCAGAAACTTAAATACAAAGGAAGCATTAGTCAATGGAACAAGAATGCGCATCAAGTGTATGCATCGTAATGCTATTGATTGCGAAGTTTTAACTGGAACCGCACGCAATAAGAGAATTTTGATTTCACGTATAAATTTAACATATTCCGGTACTGTTTTACCATTTAACTTTCAAAGAACTCAATTTCCAATTATACCTGCATTTGCGATGACAATAAATGTCTCAAGGACAAACATTCGAAAAAATTGGAATTTTATTGAGGCAGCCAGTTTTTACACATGGTCAATTGTACGTCGCAGCAAGTAGAGTTCGATCATTCGATGGTTTGAGATTTTATATTTCCGAATATAATGGCCAAGGGCATTTAGCAAATGATGAAAGAGTTTTTACAAAAAACATCATTTACACAGAAGTTCTGAATCATTAAATTCACTTTCAAACTATTTTAAGTTCAATGGACAACATTTATTTTTTTAACCGCCCAGTTTTTTTGATTTAATGAAAAATATATGAAAAAATACGAGGCACGTATTTTTTATTAATTTTTTATTTAAATTTTATATAATTCGAAAAAGATAGGCAAAATAACTGTGTAGCCTTGGCGAAACCTGGTCTGTATGGCAATAAAAAAAACCCCAAGGAAATGTCAAAAAACGCGTTATTGCTTTTTAAATACGGCTTAGCCAAGCTAAACCTCATTTTTCCTATCTTTCATATTTTTCAAATAACTCGAAAATTAATGCATAGAAAAAAAAATTAAAAAATTATATAAGCTTTGTAGCAGATAATCTTCAAACTGTTTTCGAATTTTGTACCTTACCAAAAATGAAATGTAATCCACTGGAATTGAAAACAATGTATCTTATACTTCTATGAATGTCAAGTCTCATTTTTATTAGCGTTTATTTGATTCAATAATAACATGAAAAAATTAAAACTGACACTGAATTATATCAAAAAATAAATACAAATACAAACTGTAATTGTGTTTCTTTTCAACTGTTACTAACATTAAATTTTAAATTTCATAGGTATTGCAGGGAATTAAGGCAAACAACACATGCTAATGACGTATTTGTACACGCTCGCAGCTGACGTAATAGAACAAAATTCAAAAAAATTATATGCAATGATTATAGAGGTATACTCTTTGACAAAAGAACCTCAATAACGTCAAACTTAAAAATTTAATGAATTACGGTCGAATTTCGACCACTGGGCGACCACTAGTAAACATAATTCTGCGTTTACTTAGTGTGGTTTTATATGTGTTTTTGTTAAAATAACTGTGTACTAATTTCAAAAAGTTGATTTAAACTTTGGGGTTGCATGAGTGTTTACATTTTGTTCTACAGACTCCACATATTTTGCCGCATATCGTACAATATCATTGCCGCATATGACAATACCACACGTTACATTTTAATGCAAGCCACTTACTTTATAAGGAAACCTTATAAAATGATACTGTTTAAATTAATTCAAATGTAATGTGTACAAGATATATAGTAACAGCAGCTTATTTGTATGTTGTATGTACTGTATGTTCAGGGGTCAGAGCTACAAAGTAGTTTCCCAGTATCACTGGCTTATTTAAAGATTGCTGAAGACTCACAGCATGTTAATGTAAGTATTTGAATCTATAGCCATTGTAGTATTCATAAATTTAGTGAATTTTTATTTTGATTATTAGAACAAACATTATGCCTGATTATAGTGTACTAAAAATAAGTAGATTAAAAGAGGTTGATTTGTTTTGGTAAAGTGGGTTGAAGACTGTTACAGTGTAACGGTATTGATCTTTTTACCATTATATCTATAATAATACTATATAATAATAATAGTAATACTACTAAAACTCACTGTAGTTTTACCTACTACTCAAGATAAGTAAAGTTTTTAAATATCTTAAGTTAAAAGTTAAATTGAAGAGGGTTTTAAGTAAAATATGGTTTAATAAACAATGTCTGGATAATAATGTCATCCCAAAGTATGCTCAAGTTAAAATTAAAAATAAGAACAGTGTAGCCAAAAAAGTAAAAGAACAAAGCGAGAATTGTGGATAAAACTGGAAATAAGGTCACTCTACGGCTTAATCAATAGATATAATAGGGAATTATATGACAGACACATAGAATTGTTAAGAATATACTTGTATGTAGAGTTAGAAGAAATATTATATAATTTTGGTTTGGGGTACGTAGAAAAGAAATTGGAAAATAAAAAAAAAAAATGGTAGATAAGTTAAATAAATTAATAAGAAAGAACGAAGTAAAAAAGGAACACCTCTCTAAGAATAACTATGAAAAAAGAGTAATAAACCTTACAGAGGTAAATTTCAATACAGAAGAAAAAGAAATGTTAGCAAAAGGCTTAAAATACGCGCCGCCACTAGAATTAAATCAAGAAAAAACGAGTATTGAATGCGAAAGCATAATACAAAAACTAGGAAATTAAAATGATAAAAAAAGAATAAGGTGAGAAGTAGGGAATGTAGTAGATAAAATATTTAAGAAAAGTTTGTATAATTCAAAAAATGAACAAAAAATCAAATCAACTGTAACTAAACTAAAGAATAAAAAAAAAAGAATGATATAGTTACGAAGGCGGACAAAGGAAATACAATGGTACTACTGAGAAAGGACGAATACATCAAGAAAACGGAAGAATTTATAAGGGAAGGACCATATGAAGAAATAAAGTATGATTATACAAGTAAATACCAGTCGAGGATAAAACAAATGATGAAACAGAACATTTATAGAAGAAAATAAGAAAAAGTATTTATTGGAAAATAATCCAACAGCACCAACTTTTAAAAGTCAGGTTAAGATAAATAAAGACGGAAAACCAATTAGACCGATTGTTTCTTTTATTAATGCACCTATTTATAAATTATCAAAGGAAGTTAGCAGAGTACTGAAAGAGAAATATGAATTTGTGACAAAATACAACATAGAGAATAATGTAAAATTGATAGAAAAATTAGAAAATATTAGAATTAATGTAAATACAAAATTGATATCACTGGATGTTAAGGACATGTTTACCAATATCACAGTAAATAAAGTTATTAAGTTAATAAACAATAATAATATGGGAGAATACAGGTATAAAAAGCAGTTGATTAAAGTAATTAAAGAATGTGTAAATCAGAACTATTTTAGGTTTAATAACAAGTTTTATATACAGAAAAAAGGTTTACCTATGAGGTCTTCATTATCCCCTATTCTTGCTGAAATATACATGAATGATTTTGAAAAGCAATTAATAAGTTCCACTAAGTATAAAGGCAATATAAAATTATGGTCTAGATACGTTGATGATGTATTAGTAATTTGGGAAGGAAGCATAGAAGAAGTGCATGAGTTTATAAATGAGGTAAATAATAAGGATAAAAACTTACAATTTAAAGAAGAGATAGGAGGTAAGAAAATAAATTACTTAGATTTAAACATAGAAATTAAAGATAATGAGAAACTACAGTTTGGGATATTTAGGAAAGAGTTGTATTCTGATATAATTATACCAAGAGTCTTACCACCCTTATAGATATAAAATGGCGGCAATCAATTCATTTTGTTACAGAGCTCAGAAGTGTTTAAAAGAGACCAAATCAAAAGACAGGGAGTTAAAAACGATAAAGGGAATTGTAAGGAATAATAATTATAACACCAACATAGTGGATAAAGTTATGAAAAGGGTTAACATACAAAAAGCTAAAATAGAACCAGAACAAAAGAATTATGCAGGGTCATTGACATAAATAGGTTCACATACTAGAAAAATTATAAAATGTTTTAATAAATATGGAGTAGATATAGCTATTAAAAAATGTGAAACGGTATTTGATAAGATAAGGAATAAGAATATAGAAACAATTCCAGTATTACAGAAAAGCGGAATTTATAAATTAAAATGTAAAGAATGCAACAAAGTGTACCTAGGTGAGACAGGACGAAAATTCGTATGCAGGTTGTCTGACCACAAACGTGGAGAAGGTAATAGAACAACCAATTCGTTATATGCAAGACATTTCATAGAAGACAACCATAAGTTTGTTAATCCTTTGGAAGATTACGAAATTGTAAAAGTAGTAAATAACACAGTTGAAAGGAAGCTTAGAGAGGAGTTAGAAATATTAAAAGAAAGAGAAAAAGGGTTAGACAATTTAATTAATATTAAAATTAAATTTGATAATGAAGAAATATTTTATAACATGATTAAGAAGTAAATGATAGAGGACAGATAGATAAGATTAAGAATTATATTGCATAGTACTAATTGGATGTTTTAAAATAAGGGTGTGTGACTGACCCACGTGTGTGGAGAGGAAGAGGGTAAGTTTAAAAGGATGTGCGCGCGCGCACACACACACACACACACACAACACTGAAACACAAGGAATTTGCTAAAAAAAATAGGCAACTGTACAGATGGTGGGACAGGGTTTAGGGGGTGGGGAAGGGACATTTATATTATAGGTGTGCGCAGCAGGTGTAGGTGGGTGAAGGTGTGTGTGAGCAGGGTGTGGTGAGAGGGGTGAAGGGTTTGTTTTCACATAATTTCTGTCAATTCCGATCTGACGATGAGCTGTGAAGCTTGAAAGCGCTAATCGGGATAATTTTTATATAGTGATGTGCAACAGTGATCATTCTGCTTGTAATACTAAAACTGACTGCTGCCAGAATATTACTTACCGGCATAATCCCGCTAAACTTACCTTTTAAACACCAAAAACCCCAGGGCCGCCAACATATTTTCTAGATGAATATGTAAACTTTTACACTCTTTCCCTTATAAAACGTGGATAAACCCGCAATCTGACTTCCCCTTACTTCAGAAAATTCCCCAGAACGTTAGACGAGGTTTTCAGCACAGAATAGGAAATTAGGAAATGGTAATAGGCGAAATGACTAAGCCTAACACTTTTTTTTTTTTTTTTTTTTTTTTTTTTTAAACAACTCGGATTTATTATATAATTGAATTTAACTTCCTTCTGTTATTTTTTCTTACTTTTACGAAATACTCTTAACCATTCTAAACATAAATTATGTGGGGAAACCAGTACTTTTCACACAAATTTTCTCACACTCACACTCTCTTACTATTTATTTCTGATAATCCCCCATTTATTTACTGAGCTCATTAATCTAAATATTTTTTCTTCCCTTCAATCCAGGGTAGTTATTTTTACTATTGTACCTATATGTTTTATCCACAGAATGCCGACCTTACTCACGACTCACTTACACTTCCGCTGGCACTAACACTGTTCTAATCCTTCACGTTCATTTGATTGACATTGTTTTAACACCTCATTACCACTGCTTTACTACCTTTCTGTTAAAGTTGGGGTAGGCTGTGTGTACTCACACGCACCGACCTCCCACGTTTTTTACTGAGACGGTTACTCACTACCAACTGTACTGTTTAACTAGTGGTGACGAACTGCTCTCCAACTGATGATATTAGCTTGTGTCAATTGCTCATTCTTTCTGTAATTCACAGAGAGACTGAGTTGCCAGTGGTTACGTAATACACCTAGCCGGGCAGGCTCCAGACATAAACAGTCTGCAATAACATTGTGTGTGTAGTTGGTTAAAATGGGGTGCCCCACAGGTGAACACTGACTGCTTTGAATTAAGTCTGATTTGAATTATTATTTTATAACACACTATTCTGTACCGTTACAACAGAGTGTATTGGGGTCAGTGTAGATCATGTTATGTTGTTTAACTATGAAGTACAAGAGGGTAATGTGACTAGCATTAAGCTAAGACTTTACAGTACTGGCATTATCAGCTAATGAGGCCAGTTACCGATTATGGATGGGTGAGTCCAGAATCTAGCTGGACATGAAAAAAAAGTGTGATCACAGTGAAATAAATTTAAAGCTACAATGCTGGAGCCAGTCAGATGTGACCAATGGATATTTAGAGGAGTCACACCAAAGTAGTGGTTGAATCATATTTAATTCTTAAATTCCTCTTGGGCCTATCTCACAGGTGGCACTGTGCAATAGATGTATGTGTTGTCATCTACGTTACATTTCAGTTTTGAGTACTGCAATTTCAACCCTGTGCCAATTATAATTACTACATTAACATGCCTGTGATCTATCATAAACATATAAAAGTGGCAGCATCAGACACCATGCAGTTCGCATGAACAGATGGGTTGAGCTATCAGAGTGTGTGGTCAGCCAAACAAATTGTGCATGACACTTTACTATTCGCTCAGTTTGTCAGCAGGGAATGGCCATTTTGATGGGGAGATAGTTGGAAACAACATGAAGTTTCATTTTTTCTTGTTACTATATTTTTTTAGTAGTTGGGCTCACAAACCACAGAACGGCTCACAGATGTGAGTGAAATGTTACACAATATGTCTCTGGATGGTTTTACTAGTTCACAGTTCTACCGCTTCATCATCTTTCAAGGCTACTGCAATAAAGAGTCATTCTTCTTCAAACAGAGAAGCATTTATAGATGAAGAATAAACAGTGACTAAACAAGAAATCATATCATCATGCCATTTGGTGAGTTTGACTTCGCTTTGATGTGTGCTGAATAGTTCGTCAGTGGTTTGTGTTTTATTTCCCACACGGGTTCATACTTACAAGTGGGTCATGGCGTGTACAACACTTTTTACACTGACTACAATATTTGTTATTTTGTAAGTTATTTTCTCCATTGTGTTATCAAACTCGATTATTTTAGACATCAGGTCAGCTGTATTGTTTGAATTAGAGTCAATTTTGTTTTGAATTTTGTTATTTACTCTAATTGTTTGTTTGAATGTTCACAATTAGAGTAGTTTGAACTTTCCTCAGTGTAGAATATTTTATATAGATGATTCAAAATTGCACGGCGATCTTTCGGGACCTGATTCTATAGATAAAAATAAGAAGAACAGTTCATATAAACATAGGTCTGAAAATGGTGCATTAGCGAGTTACGGCTCGTGAACCAGTTCTCCCTGATTTCTCCTCCCACGGTAAAATGACGCCATACTGAAATTCATGGGGAATAAAGTGAAGGGTAAATTTGGAGGTTTCTTATGGTTTTTGATAGGAAAAATTGAATAAAAGAGGTCCCAGGGCTCTATCCCAGGTTTGAGAAACTTGACTTTAGTCAAAAACAAAACAGACTAAAATGCGCCAGAAAATTGTTACAGTTTATAAGAAATGGCATTGTAAACTTTCAAAACGCCTACACTTGGGCAGACGAAAACCCACGAGACTGCTACAAGACATGACTAACATACTTTTTCATGTAATGTGTGTTGCGGTTTTCTTGGTGATAATCTCTTAGGCCCTTTTTTCTTCCATTGGCTTAATGGAAGACAATATTTACATTTTTTTTCAAACGAATCCGATGGAACTCTTGGAAGATATTCCACTTACAGATAGAATGCAGATGTGGTTTTTGATGAGGCATCTGCTCACTATTGTTATGATTTGATGAACCATTTAAATAATACATTCGGTAAGCGATGGATTGGTCAAAACGGACCTAAATGGCCCCCTCGAATTCCCCAGAAAAGTGTTACAATTGTAACGGTACAAAATTTTGTAGTAAAGGGAAATGTTTTGAATATTTGTAATTTTAATTGTGAATTTTCATGAGGAAAGACATATAAATTAAAGTCAGAATTGGGATCACGCCAGACGACGTCACAAGCCCATCCCAAGATGATCTCATGCTGGAATTTGGGTAGAACCGAGCCGTGCCTTAGACTTTGCATATGTGGCAAATATTAAACAAAGGAATGAGGCCACGTGACCACCCCTCCTAGTCAGACTTTTCGCCAACTTCGCTCTCCCCAGTTCACTTTTTCTTCTTGTGCTGTACAGCCACAAAAGTCCGCGGACAGAAATTTCGGGTGCGCCCACGCTACAAAAATGTAAGTGTAAACAAAAATCAGTTTTAAATCATATCAAATGAATTAACAGTTCCAATTTAAAAATGTCGAGGCCGTAAAACAACGTAAAGGCAAGAAAATGTGAAAATTATTGGAAGTGCGCAGTGGAACTGGACTCATCAGTGGACAGCTAAGTAACAGACCGGGGATCAAAAATGAATTTGCTAACATAATGGAAAACCTTCAAATATTCTAAATTTTTATCAAAAGCAATGTTCTAAATTATTTAAAATGAGCTCAAATGGGGTGGGGCCATTAAGATATGTACCGTCTGAAAGCGTGTGTATCTGTGTGGATGAACTTAATTAATATTTGATTAACAAGAAGTACTGGTTTGTGAGTTCTTTATTGATGATATAAATTAATGTTTTCATGGGCAGTTTATTTGTGTTTTGATACATAAAATACCAACAGCCATTAATTACGATTGATTGGTTTTTGATATCTGATTTCATGGCTGTATAGTTAAACGTGTTAAAGGCAAAATTTAATGTATGATTTATGTAGTCAAGAATAAAAGAGAGTATTATGTGAATGTAATTAATCAATGGTTTAATGAAATAACCTTGTTCTGTCTTCCAAATACGTCTTCACGAAACCTTGATTTGACCCTTAGGTAAGTAGTATAAGAGAGGGAGAGTGTTGGGGGGGAATTCCAAATGGCGTCCGATAAACTAACTTCAGAACAGCTGTTCGGACATATGTAAATAAAAGTAAAAAGTATCATTCTGTAAAGTAAATTAGTAAAAAAGAAATGTATTACAAATGGCGTCCTGAACAGGGACGTTTACATGAAATTATATTTTATGTAAACGTAGGCCTGTTTTGGAGGGCAGGACAGATTATTTTAAGTAAATTTTTATTTACGTCTAAATAGATGTATGTTACAAGGTTATGAATAAGGTTATGTTATGATACGATTTATGTGTATAGTATAAGAGATAATAAAGTAATAATTAAGTATTAAAAATGGAAAGTAATGAAGTAAATCAAGAAAACACTCTGACCGAGTCAATTATTATGAGCAGAGTAAACGCTGAATCAACACCTACAGTCAGTAAGGTAGAGAAAGTGTCAATAGACGACCTGTTTAATTTTATGAAAGCTAATTTTAGCGAAGTCAAGAGTAATTTTAATGAACAGAACGCTAAATTTGAAAAGTTTGAAAGTAAATTTGACAAGTTAATAGATAAAATAAGTGAAATGGAGGAAAATTTTAATAGAAATGCAGATAACTTGATTAATAATATGAATAAACGAGACAAGAAGTGGGAAGGAGATAGATATAAATTAAAGGGGAGTGGAGAAAGTGAATTAAAACAGGAAAGCGATTCTGATAGTGATGATCATATTACAGGTAAGTGTAATGGGAATACAATTAATGAAGTGATAGATGTCAATACAGGTGATAATTATAATGGTGATATGATGACGAATAATAATGCGGTTATAATTGACAAGGTAAGTAATAGTAATATCCATAAAAATGATAGTGAGATAATGTTAAATGAGAGTAATAGTGGTAAAATAGTTGAAAATGGAGTATCTAAGGGAGATACGTTAAATAACAGTGATGATAAGAGTATAGAGTTATTACGGGGTAGTGAGAGAGTAATGATAAGTATAGATGTGCTGGAGAGAGAATTCGAAGAGAGTTATTTTGGGGAAGTGGGGCAGAGGGTAAATTTTCCCTGGGTAAATTGTGAAATAGAGGTTTCACAGGTGTTTAGGGAGGGCAAGTGGTCCTCAATCGAGACGGAAGGTCTCAGAATGGTCCCTTAAGTTTTTGTGGTGTTTCTGGTAAAGCCAGGAGGTGTTTTTATAATGTAGTGCCCTCTGCGTGGAGTGAGAGAGAGAATGTGAAATGGGAGTGCGAAGGTGATTTTGTGAGAGTGAGAGAGGTAGTGTTGTTTGATCTAAATAGAGGTTATAGAGAATTAGTAGGGATGTTAGATATAGAGAGAGTTGATGATATTGAGTTCTTACCTTGTGATGTAGTTAGTGCAGCAATAGACGATGATTATATTGAGTACTTACCTATGTATAGAAGTGGGATATTAGTAGCAGATGACAATGATCAGGAAATGACAAAATATTTAATGGTGATGAATAATAATAATACGGTAGACTGGACCAAAGATACTGATGTCAACAGGTTTTATGAATTAACTAGCAGGTACCCGCTGCTTCACACGCGAATATTTGTATATGATTGTTACGGTAACTGTCGAGTTGGTAAATTGCTAATGGTACATCTATATTAATAATATTCTTATATTGTAAGTTATGAATATCCAAAAAGTGCGAAGCAATAGATCCATCATTCATGTTTCCTCGATACGTAAAATCAAAATTTGATAATTTAGTAGATATTTACAAACATGCAGTAACACAATTAGATAAAATGTTTATTCGTATAGAATATACCAATAATGAATACATAAGTATATTGATATGAGTTAGTCGAAATCTTACGTGCTAAAGTCAGTCTTAAACGTTTTGGTAGAATCCTTTTATACGTAAATGTATCACAGTCCAGTATACTCAGTTTTTATATACATTTTTACATCAGAGCCTCGTTATAAACTAAATTTTTCGTTCTGCCGTTATCAGAGCAAATAAAGAGCTCGCTGCTTCTGCTTACTCGAGAACATGCCACATACAGTTGTCTGTGAGAAAAGCAAGCAGCTCTTAAATCCACATCAGCTGTATATAAATTTTGCCCTTGTGACTTATTGATAGTCATTGCAAAGCATAAATTAACCGGAAACTGAAGTCTTTTAAATTTAAATGGAAAGTTATTGGGTATGATTGGAATTCTTGCGATAAATACTGTTTCTCCTTTGCCGCAGCCTGTTAAGATAGTCGCTTTGATTATATGTTTTTTTAGCGACCTAACTTTCAATCGTGTTCCATTGCATAACTGTGGTGGCTTCAGATTTCTCATGAGTATAATTGGAACACCTAGTTTTAATTTCGATGTGTGAGCTGGTAATCCTGATGCAGATAAAGTATTCAAAAACTCAGTTGGGTAATGTACTGCATCCTCTTCGTTCAAAACTGTATTAATGGAGTCATATGTTTTTTCGTCTCCTGGAAATTTTTGCAATATGCAGCTATTTATGGCATTTACTTGTTCGTTTCTTGGTGCTAGTATCACACGCTCACATAACCACACATCACGCCATAAAATACACAGGTACGCCGAGTCATCAGGATGCATAGCAATTTGGCGGTACATCTGTTCGATGTCGCACGTAAAAACATGGCTAAACCGCCGAAACAAAGTCAAAACGTCGGACAGTAAGGTCTGCAACTTAGGGCCGACACATAACACATCATTTAAGGAAATCCCAGAGGATGTCTTCATACTGGCGTCAAACACCACCCTTATTTTAGAAGTATCACCTCTAACTTTAAAGATACCATGATGAGGAATGAAATATTTTGGAAAATTGGGGTCAGACACCAATGACATATGCCCCTGAGCGACATAATCCGTTATAAATTGTACATACTGGCTCTTAAACTGACTGTTCGCCGCAAATTTCCTCTCTAACGCAAAAAACCGAGACATGGCTCCCTTAAGGGAATTTCCCAAAATGTGGGAAGAGTTTTTGAAGAACGGCAAGCACACCTGGTAACGACCCGACGGCAACCGACTTGTTGATTCCATGTAAAACCTTTCAGCAAAGTGATCCTCTTCAGATAATTGGTGGGGTACAGCTGGAGGCTCTTCGACCTCCCAAAAACGATGAACTTGCTCAATTAGGTTGGTTGTCTCCGTAGATAACGTTGTGACGGAAGGATAAAAGTGATGGAAATGACAGTGAAGCTGATGTGCAGATACCAGATCCAAAGGAAGGCCAGTGAGACCGCTAGCACAAGTCAATGCACAATTAAGTGAAATTGGGGCTCTACCCATAATCACAAACCCAAAACGTGTCCTAACTGCAACAGGCAAACCTGCACCCAAAGGAATAGTCTCTCCCATAAGAATGGCCGCTATAATATCGGCTCCAAACAACGCATCAATTGGGGCTGCTACATCAAAGGTAGGGTCAGCTAACAAAAGATCTTTTGTAGCCTGCTTAACTTCAGGCAACACCTGGAACCTAGGTGAGTCCGACGAGATCTTAGAAAGAATTATAAAGGCATGGTTAGATGCCACAACCTCGCGTTTGAAAGTTTCCAAGGACAGATGGCACACCTTTTTTGCTTTGGTGGCAATATCACCTACCCCGTTGACACTTACCGAAGCATCAAAACAAGCACATTTTAAGCGAGCTGCACATGCTTCAGTGATGAAAGAAGCATGGGACGCGCTATCCAGGATGGCCCTAACTACAATATAACCACCATTCGGAGACGACAAGACTGCTAGACAGGTGGCTAACAGAACCCCTGCAAGATGGGGCAGAGACACGGTCAGAGTAGTGCTCGACAGATCAACAAGCAATGACTCCACTGCCTTAAGTTCAGCTGGTTCAGAAATCTGTGAACGAGACGGAGACGGACGGGCCCTTTTGAAATGAAGTAAAGTGTGGTGGTACTTAGAGCCACACATTTTGCACCTATTTTTACACGAGCCCGAATGTTTATGTTGGAGGCACGAAAGACAACATTTTTTATTTTTAAGACTCTGAAATCGAGCCCTAGGGTCCTTACTCAGCCACGCCGGACACTTGAGAAGCAAATGGGTCCGGGAATCGCAATGAAGGCAACGTGAACCAGATGCATCCCGTTGCGTAACCTCCGCAGATAACGTAGACACAGCAAGAGGAGTAGCCTTAGAAAAAGAAACCTTCTGGGTTTTCTGGTGGCTAGTGCTGGGAAGAGCAGGTAAAGCCGATTCCAAAGATGCCTGTTCTTTCTGTTCCGCCATAGCGGTTAAAAATGTCATAATTTCTGTTAGGGCAGGGAGATTCTCTTTGTCCGTAACAGACGCCTCAAAACGTTCACGCAATGATAGATCCAGCCTAGACAATACAAAAGACGCATATATTGCTTGATATATATCAGCAATGTTTAGAGCTGACAACGCTGAAAAGTTAGCATTGAAGCTGTCCACCAACTTTCTAATAGACGCAGCTGATCGCATAGAAGCGGCTGGTAACTGAAGCAGATTGGTACAATAAACCCGAGCGGCCAAACGAGGATTGTGATAACGACTTTTAAGAGTTGACAGTGCAAGTGAATAACTATCATCAACTATGGGAAGCACGGCAACCTTCTCATACGTCTCACCCTTAAGATGAGTCAATAAATATAACAACTTTTGTTTTGGGGTGAGGGCAGGACTTTCGTCCACCAATGTGGTGAACTTTGACCAAAACTCGGACCAACATTTGGCCTGGCCATCAAAACAAGGTAACGAAAGCTTCGGCAACTCATGAACAAGCACACCTGAGTGCCCGCCACTTGCCGATGAAAATCGACCGGAACCAACCGGTATCTCTGGTTTTGTTAGTTTGGACGCTAAAATGCTACCCCGGACATAAATATCCTTAATTTGAGCTACCACCGCAAAAATGTGGTCCTCGTCCAATCCCTGGGGCAATGACTCGGCCGATAGGTAAGGATCGACCTTACCTAGAAGGTCCTGATATTCTTCGGACAACCTGGAGGCCAAAATACCGGCTTCATGTTGATCCACGGCTCTCAATTGCGGCAACCCTTCCAACTTATTTATCAAATGCTGCAACGCAAGTATTCCCACCGAAGTGGTCCGGTCAAAAGCTGCCAACGACAATTTAGCAGGCATATTGAATTAAAAAATATCGTGCAACCGACAACCACCCTTAATAAGAGAATTAGAAACTGAACAATAATCAAGTACCGACTTAGCCTAACAGTGCTCGAGATAACTAGGCGTCTCACACAACTACTTTGCATAAACAATACCGAGCAAGATAAATACAAAAGTAAATTAGTGCACGGCAAAATACAACTTGCACAATCCAACAGGCAAATAATGCCAAACACAATAAATTAAACACGCAACAAATTGATTTACACAGCGCAAAAGCACGACAACAAAAACACAAGTTACACAAGATTACAGCACACACGGTGCAAAATAATGGTACACAAAAGTGCACCCACAAACAAACATGTATAATACCAAATAGAATAAATACACACAAAACACAGCAAAGTACAATGTGCAACAATTCACCAGTTACCGAACCAAACACAAATAACTGGGACACCTTAAATGCCAAAATTGATGGTCAACACGTCGTGTATGGACAGGATATCGCATATGCAAAATATAAATCGCACCTAAAGGTAATAGTCATGCCAAAAAATTAAATTAAATACAAAGGCAGGCTAATCCGAAATCCGGATAACCTAAAACCGTTCCCTTTACGCCTGACAGTCACAAACACGTAGCGCACAATTTCACGTGGGACGCAAACCGTAACAGGACGGAAACAAACTTTACCAGACTTGACCCAGTAATTAAACGACTACCCCAAAAAACAAGGTGCAAAATTTTTACACAAAATTTGCCCACCTGGCGATGCACACACGACGACACTGCTCACCACAAGCAATAGCCATAAACGCAAACTCGTAGTTCACATGCCTACGTATTATACCAACGTGCTTCCGTGCAAGCATGCAAATGACAAACATTCATGAAATTTAAAAAATTAACCGCATGCAAAACACCCACGAGCAGGCACAAAAAACGAAACGGCACGGCACGTTGGTAATTAAAATAAAAATCACGCAGCCAAAACTGACTTATAACCCAATTACTGAAACTCGACCCACCAGCAGCAACATGCACAGAATTACGAAACACGTGCTCCCAGTCGTGACGGCAAAATATTTAATTGAAAAGCTAGCAACCTCATGAATCCTCTGGTAGTAAATAGATGTGAGATAATAGTTTAAAAAGATGGAAAGTAAGACGGCTTTCTTACATGATAATTTAATAGCCTCTGGTGAGCTCGAAAGCAGCAGCATGCAGAATTGCTAATCAGACATAAATAATATAAAAATGACTTACCGTGTCTCACGACTGGGTGATCCTGACACTCAAGGCAGGATAGACTGGTTGGGAAAAGGATGGGTGAAATGCATGGATTTCTACCTGCCGAGAAGGGCCCGACTCGTGGACGTTGACACTGAGATGGCTGGCGTATGACAGAGCTAAAAGTTCACGTGCATGTACGAGCTCTACAAAAGCCATAGTGCCAACCTCGGAAAATGAAAAGAATGACCGGTTCGATCCGAAATATCGAACAGATACATTTGTGAATGACCGAGCGTATGTACGACTTGTCGTTTATAATCCAATACTTTTGGCGCAGTGAACATTGTGTAAGTTGTACTCCACCGTGGAGTAGTCGAATGTGTTTCATATTCGATAATTAATCGAGTAAGATGAGCCTGCGGATGTAGTATGATTTGATGCTTGTTACTGTAACTTAGCTGAGACTGCTGAAGGCGACGCCAACACGCAATATACCAGCATCATCAAGAAAAGGATTAAGTGAGAATGTTTTACTATCAGTAGGTATAGGACAATGTGCCTGTAATTGCTTAATTTCAACATTGAAATGCGAAAACTGGGCTTGGCGAATAAAAACCAAGAGCACGCTGTTTAAATCATGTGCAGATAAAAAGGAGGTGCTTCTACCGGAAGCGGGAGACCTAGCGTTATGAATAAAATGCAGGCAGTAAGCAAAAACGCGTAGAAGCCTAGTGAGAGAGAAGTAATTTTCAACATAGTTTGAAAAGTGTGAAGTGGTAGCCAACGTGAGCAGGGCCTGTTTACGAACTTCCTTGTCCAACTCCGGATGAGCGTAAGCGGAATTGGAATCGAAGGGACGAGTCGGCCAGTCCGAAGGCTTCTTTAGTAGCCAATAAGGACCACACCACCATTGCTGGTGGTTGTGTAACAAACGGGGTAGACAACCGCGGGATAGAATGTCCGCGGGATTATCATGAGACGAGACATGATACCAATTGCCCAGACTAGTGAGCTGCTGAATTTCAGAAACACGGTTCACTACGAATACCTTCCACCTGGACGGCGTTTGATGAATCCAGTGAAGGGCAATCGTCGAATCAGAGTAAAAATATAACTCGCTGAACTTGTAGGCCACGGCATGGACGACCGTAGAAACCAACTGCGATAATAACAAACAGGCGCACAGCTCGAGACGAGGTAAGGAAATTTGCCTTAACGGGGCAACTCTTGATTAGAGCACAATAAATGAGACGAAATACTATTATCGGAATATACCGTGCGCGCATAGATACAGCATGCGTAACCTTTTACAGATGCGTCGGCGAACCCGTGTAATTGGAATGAGATGATTGACGAACTACCTGAATCTTTTACAGCCCTCGGGATCCTAAAATGAGTGTTTGAAATTAATTGAGCGTAGAGCTCAGTCCATTTAATAGATAAGGAATCAGAAAGCGGGTCGCCCAGTTTGTACCCTAAGACCAAAGTGTTTGCATAAAGTACTTGCACCAAAACGTGATAGGCCCAATTAAACCCAATGGATCATAAATACCAGCGATGACAGATAGCACCTTTCTTTTATTGAAATGATCAATTTTAAAATTTATTTGTATATTGTATACGAAGCTGTCCGCTATAACGTCCCACTGAATTCCCAAAGTGCGGACTGTTTTGTCCTTGTTAAAGTCCAGGGACGAGTTAGTGTACGAAGATGTTATATTCCGGTCATTAGACGACCATTTGTGAAGAGTGAAGCCGTAGCAGCTTAGCAACTCAGAAATGTCGGTATTCAATTGGATTAGAACGGGTGAGCTATCGGAACCAGTGAGGAGGTCATCGACGTAAAAGTCGTTAGCAATGACTGAACAGGCCAGGGGGTACTGAGTACTATTCTCCTGGGCGATTTGTTTTAAACATCTCGTTGCAAGAAATGATGCACTGGCAGTCCCGTACGTGACTGTTCTTAAAGCATAATGTTTTACCTCCTTGTGGGGAGAGTCACGCCAAACAATTCTTTGTAAATTGGAATCACGCGGGGAGACCAAAATTTGGCGATACATTTTTTCTATGTCCGCGATGAAAGCGTAACGATGAGTTCTAAATCTGGTCATAATGGCGAAAAGATCCTGCTGGATCATGGGGCCGACCATAAGGGTGTCGTTTAACGACAAATCGTTGGACGCCTTGGCCGAACCATCAAAAACAACATGAAGTTTAGTGGTGGTGCTCGTAGTCTTAAAGACGGCATGGTGAGGTAGATAAAAAATGTTTGATTTGTCAACTGACAAGTCAAATGAATCAAGCGGAGACATATGGCCGAGATTTAAATATTCTTGCATAAAGTCAACATAATCCTTGTGTAAAGACTGGTTTTGCCTAAACTTGAGTTCAAGGGTTTGAAATCTACGAACCGCTCCGGCGAGGGAATCTCCGAGGCATTCTGTAGTGCGGGGTAGCGACACAACGAACCTACCACTATCATTACGATAGGTGTTTGCGATGAAGTGATTTTCACACTCCGATTCCGCATCTGAAGGAGTATGGTGCGAAACATCCTCCAACTCCAGAAGGCCTTGAGTTGCGATGAGACAGCATTATTATCGTCGAGGGCCATGAATGAAGAGACAGGTTTGGTCATATCCATGTTGAAGGGTAGATTCCCAGCGAGTATAAACCCTAGTTTAGTTTCTTGGATTGTTGGAAAATGTGGACTTCGAACGAATTTGGTCGGCTCAATTAATTGCAAAAAGTATTGTGCCCCAAGTAATATGTCAATTTGGGACGAATTATTAAATTGCGGGTCAGCTAAAAATATCCCTCTAGGAATTTTCAAGGAAGCGATGTCAAAGGATTCGGTTGGAAGATTGTTTGTGATTCGGGGTAGAACAGCTCAGTGGACATTCAAGGTGAAGTCCCTATAACGTGAGTTTAAGCGCACGCGCGTGCTAAAATTGGCCTGACATGATGAGTCATTTATAGCTGCGATAGGCAGCTCAGATTTGTTTAGCCTTAGGCCCATGCGGCGGGCGAAACCCATAGTACAAAAATTAGCTTGGGACCCTGAATCCAACAGGATTCTCACTGGGCGTCTTTTACCGTGGTGATCGATAGTAGTGCATACGGCGGTGGATAATAAAATTGACTTATTCGTCTGTAGCTTCAGGGAACATTGCTTATTGTTCCTGTTGCTAGACTGATTTATCGAAGCATGGAGCATAGTGTGGTGCCTTTTTGCGCATGCCTTGCATGAAAATTTGGAAGGACAACACAAGCTGTTATGGCCCAAGCAAGTACAATTCAGACATAGTTTATTATGTATCAATACTTCTTTACGTTGTATAGGCGGTAGGGCGATAAATTGCGGGCATTCAAGTAGTTTGTGACTACCACGACACAGCTGACAAGATTTATTGTTTGGTGGAGTGTGCACTAGTGACCCAGTGAACTCCGCACGCTTAGTTGATTTGCGATAAGAAGCATTATCGCTAATCTGTCTAAAGCCAGGCAAACCGGTCGATGCATTTATGTTTTGTAACAGCTGACATCTTGAATTTAAAAACTTAATGAAATTATCATAAATATGAAGTTGTTTTTCGCCTAAGGTTTCCTTCCACAACCTGCACGTATGCTCGTCAAGTTTTTGGGATAGAAAATGCACAAAAATAACCTCGAACGTATTTACAGAAAGTTTTAATGAGTTCAGCGCATTTATGTTGGCGGTGAGCTCATCTATGAATTTAGAAATGCTGAGCACGGACTCTGAATGTGTCTCATGACCAGTACGTTTGCTGCGTGATAAGTGGTTACAATCAGTTTATTGTCATAGCATGCCCTTAACAACTCAATGGCCACCGTGTAATTTTCGTGCATGATAGGTAGCGATTTTATGATATTCAGCGCCTCGTCTTTTAATGATAAGTGCAAATAATGAAGCTTCTGGATGCCAGTCAGGTCCGTTCGGACATGAACTAGCTCCAAAAACATGTGGTAAAAGTGTTGCCACTCGATTATGTCACCTGAGAAGCAGGATAGCTTGATAGGTTGCAATTGAATGGGAGGCGTGCTGAATGTAACTACCTCAGATGGACTTGCCGCCTTCCTGGTCATTTCCTCGGCATGGTCTATTCAATTTTGCAGCTTGCATTCTATGCTGCATAAGTCATCTTCTGTTTGAACCCTATCGCTAGCAGAAACAAAATCGGAGTCCTCGGACTCGATTTGTGTTTGGATCTCATCATATTTAGCCGATAGTTCCATAAGGTGGCGAAGCTTTATTTTTAATGCATGATTGTCATGCGTATCATGATCGAAATTGTCGGCATAAGTATTTATGCGCGATATAGAGGCCTTGATCGTGCCACGTTTCTTGATCAGCGCCTTCATATCCGCCATGATTGGGTATGAACAAATAAAAGGAACAAGAATTTAAATGGTGCTACAAAGGCCAAGTTAATGCAACGAGATGAGCCAGACCAGGCAGGAAGTCCAAATCATAAAGTCACGCAACGACACGGTAATACTTACTAACATATCTTAACTAAATTTATGTGACAATAAAATCCTGAATTAGGCGTTACAAACAATATAGCAGTAATCATCAATGACCTGAGTGCTGTTTGAAAAGTTATGACTTAGAAATAAAGAGAATATTAATTGAGTTCACAAAAAATTATAAGTTCATATTCAAATTATTGAAAAATATTTAAATTGTTTTAGATTATTAAATCATATTATTATTTCTATACTGCTTTGTTTAATTTAATAATATTAAAAAAAAATGTGCGAATTATGCAAGTTGAAACTAATGCACAACATGAGTTCAATCAGTTGAAATGGTACTTATCGGCATGTTCTAGAAGGTATCGAAGCCTGTTGGAACCCTCGTAGTCGTGTCAGGTACTCAAGCATGGATAATGTAGACATGGCCGTTGCCTGTCCGGTGATGTCCAATGCGGTGGAATCCTGTTTAGATAGGCTGCTCTGGATTTTCCCAATGCTGAATGCCACGTGCTGGATATGCTGCAATGATGATTCCAATGTTCGGTTGGCGAAATATGATGTCCCCAATGTCTTGTGATGTGATTCCCAGAAGTAGGTGCTAATTGACGAGTTGTTGAATTTAAATTGAAGAAAGGAAATGTTGATAGGCCTGCTTAATGCACTAAACCATAAGACGAATTGTCCATGGTTATAGTCACGTCCGTGAAATACAAATCCGGGTACGGAGGACCATATGTTGCCGCTGGACGAGAATGCTGTTGCTGGATGAAAGTGCAGTCGCTCGCGAGCCGAAAATGTCGCTTGTGGACAGAGAATGACGGTCGCTTGTGGACCAAGAAATGCGGTTGTGTTGGACCAAAAATGTTGCCTGTAAGGCTGAAATAAAATCCTGCCCGGAGGACCATATGTTGCGTGCTTAACGCTCTCGAAATTATCTTGAGTTAGTTTTGCAAGCTTAAGGAAGCTGGTAGGAAGTCAGAAAGTGTTTACATTAATTAGTGGACTGTAAATTATGATTAAGTAACGTTTATTGAAAGCATTTAGAAGCGCAGGCCTACGCAATTACGTCTTAGCTCATAGCCAAATATAAGATGAATGTAAGGTTACGTAATGTGTAGCATTGAAGCTAGATCAGAAATAAGAAGAACATAGCAAATTTAGGTTGCCGCGGCTTGGCTAGAAAACAAGGGTGCAAACGCACTGTTCAAAGATTGAGATTATACTGATTAGTCACAGCGGGGTGACCACGTGGAACACCGCCACGTTGACGTAAGTGCGCTAGGCAGATTGCGCGTAAGCAAGTACAATGTACAATGTCTTAACAGAGATACTTTTTCATCGGAACTGTTAATTAATTTTGTGCAATTCCGATCCGATTTTTGTTTATACTTTCACATTTTTGTTCGGGTGGGCCCGAAATTTTGTCCACGGGCTACCCACACGAAATGCGATGTTGGTTGGCGACTGACACTTTTATAAACCAAGCGCAGACAGACTGCTGACGCCATCCCGGCGAGCTAGCGGACACTTCTGCATTCCAACGTTATTGTTTCAATGGGATTGGCTGCTGACGCATTTTGTGGCATGATTCCAAATGCACAAAGTTCGAAGGTCATGTTCTAAAATAGCTTCCTTCACTGTTCAATTGCCGATTCTGTAGCTAATTTACATAGTAACTTTTCCCCAATAGAATTCACAATAAAATTATTAATATTCCCAATATGTCCTTGGACTGTATTATCTGTACCGTTACAAGATTATGTTGTTGGTATATACATCGTATTTTGTGTGATCGATTTGTAGTTTTGATGGAATTAAATGAAGTTAAATTGTTTTGAATAAAGTAATTGAAGTAATTTACAATGTTTTGAAAAAGATGGAATTAAATTAATTTGTGATGATTTAGTTAATTTAAAGTGTTGTAACAGATGAATTTTGGTAGTGAATTTTAATTTTCATTGAGATTTGAATTGAATAATCAATGGTAGATGATTAAAATATTGAATGGAAATTCAGAGTTGAAATAATGATATAACAAGTGGAATCCTTAATAGAAAATTGAAATTAAAGTTCTAATGTTCGTAATTTTTGCAAATTTAGAGTTGAGATGTTTATGTTAATGTAATAATGGTAATGTTCATTTTGAGTGTTTATCATGTGAAATATAAAGTGTTTAATTGAGTAGGATGTAAGCGTGTATAAATATAAAACATGTATTGTATGTTTTAAATGCGATCCCCCATTTTCGGGCGGTCACGGTTTCACCAAACCCTGATCGTGGATTTGGCTTGTTATTCTAAATTGGTGAACTTAGAAATTCAACTGGGGGAGAATCAGGGGAATCTAATATAATATAACTTTGGAACACGGCTATACACCTATAGGAAGGGTGATGGACCAATTAAGGGTTCATGAATATTATTTTAGTAGGATTACTGGTATCCTGGATACCAGTAATGCCGAATTTTGTGTAATGCCAAAGCAAGGATGGAGGAGAAAGAAAAGAAAAAAGTGTTCACCCCTTCCGCTTCAGTCCTTGTGGAGGCAACTGGGCGCTACAGTCCGGGGGGGGGGGTAATAGTGAGTGTGGAAGGAGTAGTTTAAGATGTAAAATGAAAAATGAAATAGAGAGAGTGATGATTAAATCACGAAATAACAAATAATGATATAGTGTTGAAATACCCATTTGATTGAATCTATTAGTTGCATTGTAAGAGTTAGCCGTAGTAAATGAACTAGAAATTATCAGATGAAAGGAGCTGTTAAAAAAAAAAAAAAAAAAAGTGGTGGGGGGTTAAATTCTGATTGGAATCAGGAAAATATTTTGAATTTATGTTAAGAGATGAGATATTCAGAAGATGGTCATATAAAGGTTGAATGAAAATATATTCTGTTAAGTTTAATTTAATTTAAGAATTTTACCTTATATAATCCACTAGGCGATCTCAGTTTTTCATGAAAAACTGAGATCGCCTAGTGGATTATATAAGGTAAAATTCTTAAATTAATCATAATAGTGATCTGGAGACTGCATAAAATGTATCTGTTAAGTTTAGTTCTGTTGACATAAAATGTGTGTATTAGATACGTAAGTGTAAAAACCAGTGCTTCTTTAACACAAACCAGTACAGCTAAGGGGAGACCAGATCAGTTCTGGATATGGTATAATGTAAGACCATTATTTGATATTTTTGATTCGATGTATCAGTGTCGGGTGATACTGTGCTGGCGGTCCTGTGCTGGCCCACGCGTCAGAGCAGGGGCGTCAAGCGCCTGACTGGCCTTGCGGTGTTGGGATCTCGAGAGGGAAGTCCAGTAAGGTCATTCAGGTGCGGCCGCAGTCACTGGACCAGGGGGGTAAGTAACCCATGGATATAAATAAAAGTAAAGAGGGTTGTGGCACCATATCTGGACTGATCCTCCTAGGAAGTGTGTAAGTGTCAGTGAGAGTTTTTATGCTTCGGCATAAAATCTCTCATTGAGGGGGTATTGTAACGGTACAAATGATATAGTAAAGGGAAGTGTTTTGAATATTTGTAATTTTAATTGTGAATTTTCATGAGGAAAGACATCATATAAATTAAAGTTGGAATTGGGATCACACCAGATGACATCACAAGCCCATCCCAAGATGATCTCATGCTGGAATCTGGGTAGGACCGAGCTGTGCCTTAGACTTTGCATACGTGGTAAATATTAAACAAAGGAATGAGTTTGTGAGTTCTTTATTGATGATATAAATTAATGTTTTCATGGGCAGTTTATTTGTGTTTTAATACATAAAATACCAACAGCCATTAATTACGATTGATTGGTTTTTGATATCTGGTTTCATGGCTGTATAGTTAAACGTGTTAAAGGCAAAATTTAATGTATGATTTATGTAGTCAAGAATAAAGGAAAGTATTATGTGAATGTAATTAATCAATGGTTTAATGAAATAACCTTGTTCTGTCTTCCAAATACGTCTTCACGAAACCTTGATTTGACCCTTAGGTAAGTAGTATAAGAGAGGGAGAATGTTGGGGGAATTGCAAATGGCGTTCGTTAAATTAACTTCAGAACAGCTGTTCAGACATATGTAAATAAAAGTAAAAAGTATCATTGTGTAAAGTAATTTAGTAAAAAAAAAGTTACACAATTTTAAACAGAACAAACGTTTTTGTAAACGTTTTCACAACAAATGTAACTGTAAACAAATTGAAAACTTATATTTTTGAATTTTTCCTTCAAATGATTAAATATCAAAATTGTTAATTCGTAAAGCTGCAAACGTTCGTTCAAAGCAGTTGTTCAGTGTGGCCTTGTTGAATGCAGAATTCAGCTCGGTGAATCCATGCTAGCCAGGCACATTTTTTAGCATCAGGTTTATTATTAACAGTAGCTCTACATTCTTTTATGCGTGTCTCAATTCTTTTAGTGTCAATACGAGTGGAATAAACTAACGACTTCATCCAACCATAAAGGAAAAAAATCTGCTGGCGTGAGATAAGATCAAGGTGGCCATTTTGCTGGTCCCTTTCAACCAATCCATTGCTTACCGAATGTATTATTTAAATCATGAGAATGTGGTTCATCAAATCACGAGAGTAGTGAGCAGATGCACCATCATTCAAAAACCAGATCTTTGGACTTTGGATATCTTATTTTTTTAGGCTAACAATATTATTGGGTTTATTTGAAAATCCACGATTTAGGACATTTGACCTATCTTAACCAGGGATACCCTCTCAGGAGGGTATGTGCCCCTTTCATTATTGTCTAATCAATCTTACCTCTTCCAATATAATAACCATTTAAATTTGTATTGTCCACTAAATCGCAATAATCAAAAGCAGGATTACTCCATAGTATTATATCATATCCCTTGTCAACATCGTGCACAGTCAAGTCACCCATGGGATTATTTGTCACAATCAGGTAAGTCACAATATCGACATCATCATCTGCTGCACCAGTTACCCCAGTCTCATTATAAGGTAAGTCATCAATTTTCTCCCCTCTCTCAATATGTAAAAACTGCACTAACATTTCATAACCTCTACTAACATTAAAAATCTCTATCTCTCTCTTTCTCCACGTCTCATCATAATACCTATCACAACCCCCCTGAACTACCTTGAATTATTATTCAGTAATTAATTATTAATTTTATATAGATTTTATCTGTAAGGTTTGGTCCAGGGATTCGTTTAGTGTACTTCGGCAGAGAACAATGGGCAAATACAAATAACAAAATGCGTATATCAAGTAAAATATAACATTATTTATTTTCTTTTGATAACATAAAAAAAATCATGAGCACACTTATTCCGCCTCGAGGCGTAAAACTGATTTCCAATAACTATTACATCAAAATACGAATACGTATATCAAATTTACACAAACTCAACACTTCTTGTTAGGCTTATATTCATATTCGTCACTCACACAATCATACACATTTACATAGTTTTAGATTTTGTTGAGCTCAACTTTAAAATATAGTAAAAACCAGTAGTTAATTATTGTTGAAATGTTTACTTCCCTTTAGTGTTGCATATGGTTTCATCCTACGAGACGTCTCCTGTTGCGTGCACTTTTTGTTGTTTTCACTTTTATATATTACGGCCGAACTGTCAATTTAGTTTTACTGATCACTGATTAATACATTATTTATATTGTTTTAAATTCCAATACTAATTAAATTTCACATTTTTTGATTTGCGTTTTATGCGGGCGAGACGAAAACTATTCAGCCGGCGGCCGAGCGAATTGCTCGCGTCCGGTTTGTTTAGATGTTAATTGCCGACTGGCGTTCAGTGTTAAAATTTCCGTTTGTGTCGTCTCTAAACTGGTTCACTCTGCTCCCCGCCATACGTCTCGTCCTCAGTATTGAAAAGTTTCGCTGAACTTAGTATCACCTATTTAACTGGCCACGAACTGATTTTCATCAACAACATTCCTTCGTAGTTAGTCACTAACTGCAAATAAACTCTAGATTTGCTGCATAACCATATATGGTCATGAAAACATTTACTGGCAATCTCCTCACCTAATGGGAGCCTCATCTTCACATGTTATAAAATTTATAAAGCTATTATGTGAAATTACTATGTAAATTTAGCCCCATTACAATACCCCCCCCCCCAATGAGAGGTTTTATGCTGAAGCATAAAAGCTCTCATTGACACTCTCATACTTTCTAAAGGGATCAGCCAAGATATGTCGCCACAACCCCCTCTATGTTTTATTCACAATTATGGTTAACTTACCCCTGGTCTAGTGACTGTGACCGCACCTGAATGACCTTACTGGACTTCTCTTTCGAGATTCGAGATCCCAACACCGCAAGGCCAGACAGGCACTTGACGCTCCTGCTCTGGCGCGCAGGGCAGCACTGGACCGCCACCACAGCATCACCAGACACTGAAACATGAAATCAAAAAAAAACAAATAGTGGCCTGGTATAATAACATATCCCTAACTGATCTGGATCCCCTTAGCTGTGTTGGTTTGCATTAAGAAGTACTGAGTTTTTTTTTCTTATAGATCCTACACATGGATGAATACTTAGTCTAAGTATAATACATTATAAGAATTCCATACCAACATTCTGTATAACCTTCTCTCGTTAACTCTTACCCCAAAATTCAAAATGATCGCTCTGATTTCCATCAAAATTTAAATAAACATTTCCATTACAACGTATAAATACCTTCCATTATAAATATTCCATTCACATTTCAAAATTAACAAACTCCTTATATAGAGTAAAACACATTAAATCAACTACATTAGAACAAATTACTTACTTAACAATCGTTAAGCATCTTCATATTACTCCTTAATACATCAAAATAAAATACTCCTCGTCAACACAACATCATTCATTTACATCAGAAAATCAATTACATACTCTACCTTATTGATGTATCTCATTTTAATATTTAATATTTCGGTACTAACAACCTAGTAACCACCTTCTCCATCATCACATAATTTATTAAATTATGAATTTATTTTAAATTCCTCCTTCCACACACACTATTACCCCCCCCCCCCCGGACTGTAGCGCCCAGTTGCCTCCACAAGGACTGAAGCGGAAGGGGTGAACACTTTTTTCTTTTCTTTCTCCCCCATCCCTGCTTTGGCGTTATACAAAATTCGGCATTACTGATATCCCGGATACCAATAATCCTACTAAATTAATATTCACACTCCCTTAATCGGTCTGTCACCCATACTTAGGTATATAGCCATATTCCAAAGTTATATCATCTTAGATTCCCCTGATCTAAACCCCCCAGTTGTATTTCTAAGTTCACCAATTTAGAATATTAAGCCAAATCCACGGTCAGGGTTCGGTGAAGCCGTGACCACCCGAAAATGGGGAATCGCATTTACAAAACATACAATTCATGTTTAAGATTCCTACACACTAACATAATAAAACATAGTAAACACTCACAATGAACATAAACCTCATTACATTAAAATAAACATCTCAGTTGCATCTGAATAAAATTTCCCAACATTCCAAAACTTTAATTTCAGGTGAACATGTTAATACTCAACCTTTAACTATTTACCACTTCTTATACCATTAGATTCTCCAAAAATTCAAAATTATTATCAACAGTCATTTTACAAAACATTTTATTTATTAAACATTGTGATTATTACGTCAAAATAAACAATTCACCATTAAATTTGCATATAAAATTATGAACATTACACTTTAATTTGAATTGAACTTTTTGCTAATCAATCATCAATTATTTATCATTTACTATACCATTAAATTCTCCACAGTTTTTTTTTTAATTTGTTATCAACATTCATCTTATACAATATTTCATTTATTATCTCCTTTCAAATTAATTCAATTATTGTATCAAACATATTTCATTACCTTAACATAATTCACAAAGTTGATTATACTTCACCTTGCTACATCATTACATTTAATATCAACACAAGGTATATACAATCTACATTATTATCTGTTATCGTTTACCACAAATCATTTCATAAAACAGTCCACTTCAAAACCACTACTCACATAGTTAAATGTTCATAAACATTAATTGTTTACCCCCACCCCATCATCGTATAATAACCTGGTCTTACGTCTACACAATTCATTTTTTATTAAATTCATTATATTATTTCTATCAATCTCACTACTATTTAAATTGTCATACTCTTCCACAATACCACAATAATAAACAGGATTATTCCATATTATTACATCACATAACTTGTCACCATCGAGTATCGTCAAGTCACACTTAGTATGATTTGTCACAATTAGGTCAATTATAATTTCATCATTATTATCACCTGCTGCTGTCCCAGTTACATCATAAGGTAAGTAATCAATATCATCAACCTTATCATCATTTGCTGCACTAACTATTTCGCAAGTAAGAAGTACTCAATATTATTAACTCTCTCAATATCTAACCTCTCTACTAATTCTTTATAACCTCTATTAACCTTAAACATCTCTACCTTCCTATCAAAATACCTTTCATCATAACACCATTTCATACTTTTTCTATCGTTCCATACAGAGGGTACTAAATCGTAAAAACACCTCCTGGCTTTCCCAGGACAACTACAAAAAATTAAGGGACTACTTGAAAACGCATTGTTTTCCTCTAAGGAACTCTTGCCCTTCAAAAACATTTGTGAACATCTTGGTTCACAATAAACCTGGGGAAACTTTACCCTCTGTCCTATATTCACAAAATAATTCTCTTCATATTCTATCTAACTTATAAACACTGATTTCTACTCTCTCACTACTCCCCACTTTCATTATTCTCTCACTGTTTCTATATTATCATCATTACTATTTATTTTCACTGTATTACTTTTATATATCTCATTTTCAACTATCTTACCGCTACTACTTGTTAATTCATTTTTATAACTAACACCTCGTTAATTATTTCTTCGTAATTTTTCTTTATTTTACCACCATTATTCTCACCTGTATTGACACCATGGTCCTCTGTTACTTCGTTATTTTCATTTTCGTCACACTCACGCATGTCGTCATTATTTTTGACACCACTACACCCACTTATTTGTTTTAATTCAACTTCGATATTCTGTAGTTTATTATTTATTTCAACAAACTTCTCACTCACTCCATTAAAACTCTCACTTATACTTTCAAATTGGTTATTCATATTTAAATTACTCCTTTTTATTTCGCTTCTTATATTCACCAATTCGTTATTTATGTCTCCTAACTTCTCGCTTCGTTTTTTAAATCTATTATTTATTTCCCTCATCTCTGACTTAATTCCTGTTCTAAATTCATTCGAACTTGTGTTCAAATTATCTGACTTTAACTCTACGTTACGTGCATTTATCGCTGACTTGATTGCAATGTTACGTGCATTTACCGCTGACTTGATTTCAGTTTTAAACTCATTCAAATTCGTGTTCAAATTATCATTATTCTTATTTTGTTGGTCAAACTTATTATTCATCTCTGACTTGATTTCAGTTTTAAATTCATTCAAACTCGCGTTCAAATTATCATTATTCTTATTCATTACTTCCATAATCAACGCTAATTGATTAAATATATTTACCTCGTTATTTCTACTACACTCAGCTTCGACCGTTTCATTTAAATTTGCCATTTTGCCTACATTCTCAACATTTTCATTCGTGGTTACCATATTATCTTGCGTAACATTCAACACTGACCCCACATCTGCACTTTCATCTAAATTTGTATTTGCGTCTTTCTCTGCCATTTTTCAACTAAATTGTAAGTCAACTTTTTTTGTAAATTCCAACATTAATTTACAATGTCACTGTTAACTCGGGTGCCAACTGAAGTATGTTCAGTTATTAATTTTAAAATTTGTCCCTGTTCGGGCGAAACAACTGAAGTATTATTCAGTAATTAATTATTAATTTTATATAGATTTTATCTGTAAGGTTTGGTCCAGGGATTCGTTTAGTGTACTTCGGCAGAGAACAATGGGCAAATACAAATAACAAAATGCGTATATCAAGTAAAATATAACATTATTTATTTTCTTTTGATAACATAAAAAAAATCATGAGCACACTTATTCTGCCTCGAGGCGTAAAACTGTTTCCAATAACTATTACATCAAAATACGAATACGTATATCAAATTTACACAAACTCAACACTTCTTGTTAGGCTTATATTCATATTCGTCACTCACACAATCATACACATTTACATAGTTTTAGATTTTCTTGAGCTCAACTTTAAAATATAGTAAAAACCAGTAGTTAATTATTGTTGAAATGTTTACTTCCCTTTAGTGTTGCGTATGGTTTCATCCTACGAGACGTCTCCTGTTGCGTGCACTTTTTGTTGTTTTCACTTTTATATATTACGGCCGAACTGTCAATTTAGTTTTACTGATCACTGATTAATACATTATTTATATTGTTTTAAATTCCAATACTAATTAAATTTCACATTTTTTGATTTGCGTTTTATGCGGGCGAGATGAAAACTATTCAGCCGGCGGCCGAGCGAATTGCTCGTGTCCGCTTTGTTTAGATGTTAATTGCCGACTGGCATTCAGTGTTAAAATTTCCGTTTGTGTCGTCTCTAAACTGGTTCACTCCGCTCCCCGCCATACGTCTCGTCCTCAGTATTGAAAAGTTTTGCTGAACTTAGTATCACCTATTTAACTGGCCACGAACTGATTTTCGTCAACAACATTCCTTCGTGGTTAGTCACTAACTGCATATAAACTCGAGATTTGCTGCATAACCATATATGGTCATGAAAACATTTACTGGCAATCTGCTCACCTAATGGGAGCCTCATCTTCACATGTTATAAAATTTATAAAGCTATTATGTGAAATTACTATGTGAATTTAGCCCCATTACAACCTCACTCCTTGCGAAGGGCACCACAAAATCACTAAAACACCACCTGGCTTTACCAGGTATACCACAAAAAACTAGGGGACCCCTTTGAGACACTATGTCTCTCACATAACCTCCGGTGGAACCTTTGTCCTCAAAAACCACATGTGGAGTCCTTACTCCACTTAAACCACAGGGAAAATTTGCCCTTTGCCCCTCATGCTCACCTAACCTCACTTCACACTCTCTCTCAAACTCATTAACTACCATGTCACCACTAACTTCTACTCCCACTACAATCTCATCATCACTACCATTATTCAATATTTTACTCTCTAATACTACCTTCTCAATTATGTCACCATTATTATTCGTCATATCATTATTGTAGTTATCACTTACACTAACATCATCTACGTTAGTGTTCACAACCTGGTCGTCTTTGTTCTCATTACATTTACCTGCATCTCTTTTCCACTTCTCGGTTCGTTCAATGCGTTCAATTATCAGTAGCGTCAATGCGCTCACACAATGACTTATTTAATTCATTAAAACATTTATCCAACTGTTCTTTCATCTCACCCCTTAAACTAGTATTTTGTTGTTTCACTTCTTTTATTTCACCCCTTAATTCATTAAAATGTTTTTGTGAATCGCTCATTTTTCAATTGATATTACTCAGCATGTTACACAAAAAGTTCATTACTTCTTCATTCGATTTACTACTACGGGTAAACACCGGAGTAGAGTGTATCCCTGAATCGCTCATTATGGCAGAGTCCGTTAGATTAAGTTCATTATCGTTGACTGCCATTTTTTTTTCAAATTACATAAATTGCCAAAAAAAAATTTTGTATCCAATATTACCTAACTTAGTACATAAAAATTCACAATTAGTATAAATTTCACAGTCCCAATGAAATTGCTATATAAACATTCCGCCGTCTACCCTAACCTATCTCTGTGCTTAAGTAGGCCTAACTTATTAAATATTAAATTAATTTAACAAGTATCCTGGCAGGGTCACCACTTGTAACTGTTAAAAAACATAAAAAGAAAGAAGAAATGACTAAGCCCCGATTATATTCTTTTCTTTTCGACTTACCTTCAAAAAGCCAAAATATTCCCAAAGTCCCAAGGTCGCCACCACATTTTTTGGAGGAAATGAGGAAACCATTTCACTTTCCCAAAGAAAACAATTTTGATGAATAATTAAACAAAAACTCCCTTACAGAAAAAATTCCAGGGCCGTCTAGGCGAACTTATTGATACAGAGAATAGGTTACGAGTATAGTGTGTAATTAACTAAGCTAACACATTATAATGAGAAATCTGATTTTATTTTAATAAAAAACATTAGTATTTTCTTTGTAATGTTAAACAAATAATTCCAAAAAAAATATAAGACAAAAGAAAGTCTTCAATTGGAAATCAGTACTTTGTTACTTGTGAAATTTCCCCCTCCCATTTTTCTTTCACTCACGCTCACTCGCCCTATTGAGATCTCATCATTTTTATTTCCTATTGTTTAAAAGGCAATTTTACTTTAAAAAAATAATTTTGTTACAATTGTGCCAAATCAGTTACATCCTTATTTTTTACTTATCTCTTTCGTTGAGGAGTCTCCTGCTTGTTGCACAAGTCATAATTCACTTTCCCGACGAAAAATCACAAAAAAATGTTCTAATAGTCCAAATTTATGTTTTCATGTTATTTTTTCAATTTAATTTACATGTTTATTACCATTTTCAACACTTTAATACAAAAAAAAACTCTGTAGGCCTACCGCGATTGTTCACATGCACTGTTAATGCGTGCGTACTGTTCGGTTGCTGACTGGAGACTGAGCTGCGCTTTTGTTCTCGTTTCTGCGCCACAATTCTGTTCAAATACGCATTTGAAAACCAGTTCATTCCGGTTACCTCTCCCCGTCCCTCCTTTGGATTGACGTCATTTGTTTTTCACTTGCTCATCATGGCGCCTGGTCGTCGACCGCACCTCAACTCTGCCTTACTTCGTCTTTGTCAACAAAATGCTTTTTGTATGATTCACTGGCCAAAAATAGAATTCATTACATAACGTACTGTTACAAGGCATCATCTAAATCTAGCCACTGAGGATGCCTCATTGTAGTTTTGTGAAATGTTTGGTTTTAAGAGAAATAAAACGGCATGTATTAAACTGAACGGCATGTGAATTTGTATGTATTTTTTCTAAATATATTTACATTTTGTGTTCCATACTGTCATTTCTCTGCTTTTAATTATGCATCCACCAGGATACTGAAATACCACTAGCATGCCATAACGTCTCAGCTTTAACACGTTGCGGTCTTAGCCAAAACTGTACATGAACAGAGTAGTTTTCCGCTGTGGACAGTGCCTGAATAGAGCTTGTTTGCATTTTCACACTCTATTACCTTGCGTGTCTAATGAAAGGGATTCTTTTATCATCTACACAGTTATGTTATTAACATAACATTAATATGTTAATAACAGTTATGTTATTAACCAGGGTACCCCTGGTTAAGAGGGGCAACCAATCATTTTTTTGACTATGTAGGTTTATTACAATTGTAAAAACATTACATTACACAAGGTTCTTAGGTTCCCATCTACCCCCTCTACAGAGGGAGGGTGAAAAATTTACTTTTTTCAATCTTTATTTTTTTCTCAATTTTTATGAAACGTAAAGTTTCCAAAAAATTTGAACACATTTTTGGCATCAAAAACAATAAACTAAAAAAGTACGGTCCCCATTGGATCATGGGATTGTTTCTAAAAAAATTCGAAAAAGTTAAAAAATGGTATATCTCAAGTCCCAAAATAGCTACAGGCATATTTTTTGTTTTAAAAAGTGTACTTTAACAATCTTTGTATACTCAAATTTTTTCAGATTTTTTCGAGTGGTGGGCCTACCTCAAAAACGCAAAAAAAATACATTTTTCGGCTATTTTTAGGGGGTTTTGTTAGCCTGAAAGTAGCTAGTACTCTAAATAATATTAAAAATGTAAAATTATATTATTTTCTTTCATAATATATAATACAAGGTCATTTTTTAAATAAATAAATTGGAATTCATGAATTTTTGTTATTTTTAAGCTTATTTTTATATTTAAATGAGCTACAATTTAGTAATATTACTCTTATGTGTGCACACATATACATATACACACTGTGTGTGTGTGTGTGTGTGTGTGTGTGTGTGTGTGTTTATTTATTTGACATTTGCAATTCTTATATTTAACTCATTTAAAGCTTGTTTTTTTTTGTATTAAATTAGAAAAGTTTGCAGCATACTTTAGTTTCAAATAAGGATTTTTTTTTACGCTTAATAAAGAGATTTTTATTTACTCCGTGGATTCTTAAATACATCAATTATTACTATAGCAACCATTTTACAGAAACAAGAATTTCATTTAACAACTCTGGTTGTACCACGGCTAGGCTAGATGGCACAACGGGTCATGGGCCTGATGCTTCAGAGAAGAAGAAGAAGTAAATATTGTGATGAAGAATTAAGACAATATTTCTGAAAAATTAAGACTCCTTATTTATTTGTTGTTTATCAACAAAGACATAAAACTGTTTGTTTCTTACATATAATAAAGTAATTCATTTTTTAAGACATTCAAAAAGTATTATCCTATTAATTTTGAAAAAAAATATTGGCAAAACTTTTAAGTTGACAGTTTGTATGCCAGTAATGAGAATTACTCAGAACTACAATTGTAGAAAGTTAGATCTTTAAATAGTTTAAAAATGTAAGGCAAACTTATATTTATTACATTCAACAAAATAATCAATATTGTAACCTAACTGAACCGGAATGGTCTAAATAAAATTTAATTACGTTTAAAATATTATTTAGGAATATATTAAAGTATGTAGTGGTTGAAAATAGAAGGTTACTAACTCTCAAAAGTGGTTTAAAATGTAACATTCGAGGTTACTCAAAGTGTGTTTACAATTGTAGAATCATAATTGTCTGAAAAGAATTCCCTTAGATAAAACAAATAAAATAGTGGTGTTAATATTATTTAAATACTAGCGTTGCTTCAGTTTAAAAGTAAAGTATAATAGTTGGTCGCTCAATGATGATGATCGTCTTGTTGATACTAGCTGTGAAACTTCTCCTCCAGGTCGATAATAGTCTAAGTATGTTACGTCTAGTAATGTCTGGACAATAGAATAAACATAATATACTTTCACGTACCTGGTCGTGTTTTCTAGAAGTTCAATAAGCTGTCAACACAGTTTACAAAAACCAACTCACTTTAGCTACAAGGTTAAGTTACCTTGTTTGATAGTGGGCGCCACACGGATTTATTTTGGGAAAATCCCGTGTAAAACCCATAAATAGAATCAATTAATGATTCTGTTGAAATTAAAATAATTGTTTATTACCTTTATGGCAATGCCATTCCAAGTACTCAATCACAACTGAAGGTTGTTTGAGTTTTCTGAATAAAATATTTAGCTATCTGTTAGAAATGAATTAAGTCGAGTTATGCTGTTAATAATGGGATTTTATTCATACCCTTGATAGAGAATTCAAACAAATATAATTAAAAACATACAATGATGTACAATTGTAAATAAGTTATTATATACCCTGTAAGGCTTGCTCAGAACATAAGCAGTAAATCTGGCTAAGTCCAGATATTTCTTTTTACTTTAAACATTAATTTTAATTAAATCTCAGGTGTAAGTTCTTTGAGACACAAAAAAGAAAGTTTATGCCTACACAATAGCTAATGATTTTCTGATATAATATTGACTAGTACTGTCTTTGACGTTACTATTATAAAGTAAACAAGTAAAAATAACCTATTTGATAGGTTGTGCGTTCGTCACGCCTGATTTATGATTTACAAAGGTTATATTTTGGAGAACACTTATAACTAACATTCAGCTTAACTAATATTGACAAATTCATAAAATAAATTTAGACATGGTGTAACATAAAAAATGTTTCAGTGTTTTTGTGTCAGTACAGATCAGTGTATTAAAACGTACAGGTTATAGCACTCGTAGAAAAAATGAAAAATGATTACACTGTTACCTGGGATTTTAATCTTACGATTAAAATTTCAATTAACACTTCGATAATCGGATTATAATGATTATCGTTATTCACTACACACGCACTTGAACAGAGAATTTCGATCCGCTTCTAACTTACAGGATCATAAATAATACTATTTAATTCTTTCTGCTGTTCATTATTTTTTCCCGCACTAAAATGAAATAATACTGCACATAATCACAATGGTTCCTTGTAGAATAATTTGAAGTAGTTGTAGGTTGTTGTCGAACTGTTTCCTTTGATGTGTTCTGGCGATGACGCTATCAGTTATTAAAAATGTTGAGATGAGATCGGCGTACCTGTCACACTGAATGCCGTTAAGAAGTGTCTGCTGAAAATTCGTTCCAGCTCTTCTTATAGTTGATACCTTGATCGGCTCTAGGCAACAGTGTTAATTACTAAGAAATTTTGTCATTGGCTTAGACAGGTGTGATGAATGTGACGTATGTTTTTTCCAAACGTCAAAACGGTTTTTATAACCGCCAAAAGCTAAAGTGATTGACAGCTACCGATGTTATTGGTATTTACGACCAAATTTCTTAAACATATTTTGTAAATGATGCTAACGCCTTTCACGCACTTAATACAGTTGCGATTGGGGCTGTATCGCCATCAAATTAAAGAATATTTTGTCCTCTTTAATTTGATATAGTTTGATACTGAGTTAATTTCACTTTTACTGACATTGCTACATAAACAATGTTCAGGTACACTATTTCGCACTGTCGTCTGTTTACCAAAATCGGCAATTATACACTTTGACTAATATTGTTTGTGTCCTACATCGCGTTTTATCACTCGAACGTTTATGTGAGAACACTATTAATTCTGTACTGATGTTTAATTACTGTACATTATGAATAAACCTTAACTCTATACATTGTAATGAACTGTTCTTACATACTATGATATTTCGTTTCACATTAATTTGCTCTATTCTACTAACTAACAATCGAATTATAAATCATATCATTTTAATAATGCTTATTGCTATGTTTTAGCATAACAATTGTTTTGTGTAGGTGACCTACATTTCGATTACTTCCTAATAATCATCTCATTAATGATTGTTTGGTGTAGGCCTTGTTAAGGCATACCATCTATACTGGAATTCTGCCTTAAAAGCTTTTATTAGTTCACAATTCGGTAGTTTTGCTGAGGTAGCTTATTGGTATAAGATTCCCTCTTACAAACGTGTTTATTTGTCATAAGTATAGTTGAGATTGAACTATAGCTTCATTTTCAGTTTGTGGCCATTGCTAATTTTAGTTCTTGGCGTTAATAATTACTAGTCATATTTAATTTATTATCAGCCAAATGCTGATTCTGATCTCACATTATTCAGATTCTTATTTAATCATTTTTTAGTAACATATCATATTCTGTTTACATTATTCACTGACTCGCTTGACAGCTGAAAGTGAATTTAAACTTGTCCATCAGTTTGTGTCAGTTATAGTCTGGTTGTAGTGTCAAACAGTATTTGGGTTTGCTGTTTCTTGTGGCACTTCTGCTTCTTTCTTCCTCCATGATTCCTCTCTTCTTGGTTATTCTTATCATTACCTTATCTATTTATATTATCATCATGCATTTATTAAACCTGATAGTATATGTTTAGGTTATGTAACATTTTGTTATGTTACATATACTCCCTCCTCAAAATTGATAATTTGAGAAAAATTTGATCTTTTGATAAAATTATCATTTCATGTCAGTTTTTACATATTACTACTGTTTTTGTCTTGTACTCTTTACATTGATCTTTAACATACTATTAGTGTGTTACACTAGCTTGATTGCTGGTCTAGTGATATAATTCTTAGTTTACTAGTATTCTTTTCAAGTTGCTTACATTTTAAGTCATCTAATTACAATAGGTCTTATTTCTTAAATTAACAATTTCCTGTCTTATCATATTACATTTTTCTTTCTTATCACTTATCTTTACCTTTGTGATTATTTCAATGGTTCTTATATTTTATACCTCATAGATTTTTTTTTTTTTTCATAATAGCCCTTGATACATTACAATATAACTCCCTAACTTTTGTAGTGGGTTCGGAATCAGAGTGGCTCACTGTGGCTTACATTCTCTGCCGTTCCTCAATACACATACTCAGATTCAGAGGCATACTCTTCTCTGTCTGAGAAAAACAATAAACATTGCACCTGGCAATAGTTGCACTATCACAACACAAAATATAATACATATCATTCATTTTCAATAATATAATATCTTCAGTATAATATTCAAGGTATCAGAGGTTTTCATTTATATCACATTTCCTTCTTTTATACTTTATAACATACTTTTTTTTTTTTCACAGGTAATTATTTCTTTTCAGACTTGACATTCTCGACTATGCTTTTTTATTAGCCGTATCGTTTCTTTTTATACTAGTTGACAATTGTTTTAGTTTACTGGAATATTCTTAACATTACACACTTACATTGATGCTCATATAATTATGCGGTTGTCTTTCACATATAGAGTCTATAATATTTTATTTTCACAATAGTTTACAAGTTTTTCTTTCTCGTTAGTAATTCATACTTATCCTGAATTATCAGGTTTTACAATATTCATATATAAAATGTTTTTGGTTAGATGTTCTCTGACATATTTTGTTACATACAATATGTGATAATTACAACACAATGTGATAATACAATAACAATATTTTGATATCTAATTTTATAGACATTCTCGGGGTTACATGGTTCATTTAATAAACAAATTTTTTTTTTCTCTCTACTTTCCATAATAATATCCTTCTTTCATATTACACTCTTTGTTATTCTTCTTCTCTACTCCTTCAAGTGATGGTGGTTCTCACTTATTCTGGATGATTTTATATAATATTTTTGTTTTATGAGAGGTACACAATAATCATTTGGTAACTACAATAAACATTTAGCTACATACCATATTCATTTGGTAAACATTTTTTTTCTCTCTTTTTTTTCTAAGTATAGCATAGCAATTTTAGTTATAAAAGAGTAGTAGCTCCTCTCTCAATTAATCTAACATAGGAGTATTTAAAGTAAGTTTATGTCATTATCCTAGGCATATTTTAGTTATATGCCACTTTTGGCTCTCTATGATATAATAGATGTCTTTTTTCTCATTAAATTATTTAGTTTACAATACATATTTTTCTATCCTTCAGCGTGATAGATCTGGTTCTTTTTTAACAAGTAACGAATAGTTTGGCCTATATCTTAATCCTACACACTTTTTGTAACACAGTATGGTAAGTATGCTTGCTATAGACAATTAGTTACCTTCAATAATTTGGGCATAATACGTGATCCTTCTAATCACTAAATGAGTTCGTTTATAGTAATCATTTTTAAAACATATTTTTTCTTTTTATACTCTAAATATTCGGGTGATAAAGGTTGCCTACCACTATACTTTATCTGCTCTGAATAGTAATCACTTCTATGGTTTACATACATGGGGTTATTTCGTGCTTTTCCACTCTATTGGGTGCATTATTGGGGACAATTACGTTATTATGGGTATTGTATTCTGGCGTCTTGGGATGTGCTGGGTCGGCTGCCATCTCCGGGTCTGGACTCTCTAGAGCTGGTGCTCTCCTCTTGGCGCCTGTCTTGATTATCTATATGATTTCTATCGTCCGTTGTCGCACGTCCTCCATGATGGTCTGGTTCATGGTCAGGAACGAAGTGCACCTGTGGCCGGTAGTCGTTATTGCGGCTGTCGCCCTCAATGCTGTTACTTCTCCACCGTCCTCCTCTTATACTTCCTCTCTCTCCACTGAAACTGTTTCGTCGCCGGTAGTACCGCCTTCTACCGGGATCGTAGTTAGCTTGCACGTGATTAGCTCGGCGATATTGTGGTGGTGGATTATTCCTGCCTTGGTTTGGTGGTCGGTTGGTATTATTATTATAATTGGGTCGCCAGTTGTTATTATTATTATTATTATTATGGCAACCGTTATTATTATTGTCATTGCTTTGGTTATTCGGCCTATTGTTATTGTTGTTATAATTTTGGTTTGGACGGTTATTATTATTAAAATTACTCCTGTAATTTCTGAAGTTGTTATTATTATTATTATTTATGTTACCGCCCCTATCATTAAAATGGCCATTCCTCCTACGACTCCTTCGGTAATATCCTTCATGTTCCTGATCCTCGAGCAGTGTGGACATAGCTGATATAGTTTTAATTTGCCCCCACTGACGTGGCTTAGCGACACCCTCCTCAAAGTGGTGCGACAGTTTTGTAACGAGACATTCTTCAGGTATTTTTGTTTCTAAATTTCTTGCTAGACACACCTGACCCAAGAAATAGGAAGTCATTGTTCCTCCTCTGTTCGCATCGTATTTGCCGTGGCATGTGTGGTCGCGTACTATGTTTTGTGTGGCCTCTGACCAATATTTCGCGCGGAATTGAGTCTTGAATTCCTCGTAACTGTTGACTTCGTGGCGAGTTGCAGTCCACCAATTATCATATATTTCTTTGAAATGCTCATCTATCAAGCTTCTTATGTTGTTCCATCTGGTCTCTCGGATTCGTGCCAAGTTTTCTTCAACGCGTGCTAAGAATTCCATAGGGTTTTTCCGATAGTTTTTAAAATTAATCACGTCGCGGTTGTCATTTGGTAGCAGATACTGACCTTGGATAGGACGGTTGCGAATAACTTCAATTTCTTCCCGTATTTGCACGATTTCTTGTTGTTTTAGTTCCTCAATTCTTTCCCGATTAGCGACGGTTAAATTTCTTACCGCGTCTATTGATGTGCTCACCTCCTCACAGCGCTCACCTACGTCGGTCCTCACCCGCTTAATTTCCTCTTGACTCATTCTTTTCATGGATTCTATTCGGGCTTCAGTCACCTCCTCCATGGTGTCGATCCTCCCGTCGACCTCTTCTCTTGTTCGCTTTAAGTCCTGGTCTTGCTGTTCGCACCTTTTGTTTACTTCCATTATTTCTTCCCTCACGACCTCTATCTCCACGTCTATTCTGGTGTTAATTTTCTCATTACCTTCTTCCATCCTGCTAATTTCAGTTAAGGTGGTGTTTAATTCTTCTCTGATGGCTCTACTGTTGTCATCTATTTTACTGTTTAGCATGTCCATGGATTTATGGGTATTATCTATCCTTTTATTCAAGTCTTCTTTCAGTGACTCCATATTTTTACTAATAGACTCCATATTTTTTATTTAAGTCACGATGATTCTCCTTCATTGACTCTATATTTTTATTGATTGAGTCCGTATTTTTATTCATCGAGTCATTATTTCTAGTCATCTGTTCCATCATTCTCATCATCATACTCTCCATCCTCGCCCCTTCGGTTGTTTTGTTTGGTTGGTCGCTGACCATTACCCCCACTTCCGGTTCTACCTGGGGTGTTTCTTCAGGTCGAGTTTCAATATTATTAATGGTAATGACTTCCATCTCGTGTGTGGGTTGTGTCTCATATGTCTCCGTATCTAGTGGTATTTCTCCTACCCGACTGTCCTTATATCTCGTATCATATTGATGAGTGTGTGGCATGTTTATTCTTTTGTGTCTACCGGGCTGTTTATCGATATATAAAATATTTTTATTTAATATTTTTAAGCCACACTAGTTGGTGCGCCAATTTGTAACCAAACTAAACCGGAATGGTCTAAATAAAATTTAATTACGTTTAAAATATTATTTAGGAATATATTAAAGTATGTAGTGGTTGAAAATAGAAGGTTACTAACTCTCAAAAGTGGTTTAAAATGTAACATTCGAGGTTACTCAAAGTGTGTTTACAATTGTAGAATCATAATTGTCTGAAAAGAATTCCCTTAGATAAAACAAATAAAATAGTGGTGTTAATATTATTTAAATACTAGCGTTGCTTCAGTTTAAAAGTAAAGTATAATAGTTGGTCGCTCGATGATGATGATCGTCTTGTTGATACTAGCTGTGAAACTTCTCCTCCAGGTCGATAATAGTCTAAGTACGTTACGTCTAGTAATGTCTGGACAATAGAATAAACATAATATACTTTCACGTACCTGGTCGTGTTTTCTAGAAGTTCAATAAGCTGTCAACACAGTTTACAAAAACCAACTCACTTTAGCTACAAGGTTAAGTTACCTTGTTTGATAGTGGGCGCCACACAGATTTATTTTGGGAAAATCCCGTGTAAAACCCATAAATAGAATCAATTAATGATTCTGTTGAAATTAAAATAATTGTTTATTACCTTTATGGCAATGCTATTCCAAGTACTCAATCACAACTGAAGGTTGTTTGAGTTTTCTGAATAAAATATTTAGCTATCTGTTAGAAATGAATTAAGTCGAGTTATGCTGTTAATAATGGGATTTTATTCATACCCTTGATAGAGAATTCAAACAAATATAATTAAAAACATACAATGATGTACAATTGTAAATAAGTTATTATATACCCTGTAAGGCTTGATCAGAACATAAGCAGTAAATCTGGCTAAGTCCAGATATTTCTTTTTACTTTAAACATTAATTTTAATTAAATCTCAGGTGTAAGTTCTTTGAGACACAAAAAATAAAGTTTATGCCTACACAATAGCTAATGATTTTCTGATATAATATTGACTAGTACTGTCTTTGACGTTACTATTATAAAGTAAACAAGTAAAAATAACCTATTTGATAGGTTGTGCGTTCGTCACGCCTGATTTATGATTTACAAAGGTTATATTTTGGAGAACACTTATAACTAACATTCAGCTTAACTAATATTGACAAATTCATAAAATAAATTTAGACATGGTGTAACATAAAAAATGTTTCAGTGTTTTTGCGTCAGTACAGATCAGTGTATTAAAACGTACAGGTTATAGCACTACAGGTTACAGAAGAAATGAAAAATGATTACACTGTTACCTGGGATTTTAATCTTACGATTAAAATTTCAATTAACACTTCGATAATCGGATTATAATGATTATCGTTATTCACTACACACGCACTTGTACAGAGAATTTCGATCCGCTTCTAACTTACAGGATCATAAATAATACTATTTAATTCTTTCTGCTGTTCATTATTTTTTCCCGCACTAAAATGAAATAATACTGCACATAATCACAATGGTTCCTTGTAGAATAATTTGAAGTAGTTGTAGGTTGTTGTCGAACTGTTTCCTTTGATGTGTTCTGGCGATGACGCTATCAGTTATTAAAAATGTTGAGATGAGATCGGCGTACCTGTCACACCGAATGCCGTTAAGAAGTGTCTGCTGAAAATTCGTTCCGGCTCTTTTTATAGTCGATACCTTGATCGGCTCTAGGCAACAGTGTTAATTACTAAGAAATTTTGTCATTGGCTTAGACAGGTGTGATGAATGTGACGTATGTTTTTTCCAACCGTCAAAACGGTTTTTATAACCGCCAAAAGCTAAAGTGATTGACAGCTACCGATGTTATTGGTATTTACGACCAAATTTCTTAAACATATTTTGTAAATGATGCTAACGCCTTTCACGCACTTAATACAGTTGCGATTGGGGCTGTATCGCCATCAAATTAAAGAATATTTTGTCCTCTTTAATTTGATATAGTTTGATACCGAGTTAATTTCACTTTTACTGACATTGCTACATAAACAATGTTCAGGTACACTATTTCGCACTGTCGTCTGTTTACCAAAATCGGCAATTATACACTTTGACTAATATTGTTTGTGTCCTACATCGCGTTTTATCACTCGAACGTTTATGTGAGAACACTATTAATTCTGTACTGATGTTTAATTACTGTACATTATGAATAAACCTTAACTCTATACATTGTAATGAACTGTTCTTACATACTATGATATTTCGTTTCACATTAATTTGCTCTATTCTACTAACTAACAATCGAATTATAAATCATATCATTTTAATAATGCTTATTGCTATGTTTTAGCATAACAATTGTTTTGTGTAGGTGACCTACATTTCGATTACTTCCTAATAATCATCTGATTAATGATTGTTTGGTGTAGGCCTTGTTAAGGCATACCATCTATACTGGAATTCTGCCTTAAAAGCTTTTATTAGTTCACAATTCGGTAGTTTTGCTGAGGTAGCTTATTGGTATAAGATTCCCTCTTACAAACGTGTTTATTTGTCATAAGTATAGTTGAGATTGAACTATAGCTTCATTTTCAGTTTGTGGCCATTGCTAATTTTAGTTCTTGGCGTTAATAATTACTAGTCATATTTAATTTATTATCAGCCAAATGCTGATTCTGATCTCACATTATTCAGATTCTTATTTAATCATTTTTTAGTAACATATCATATTCTGTTTACATTATTCACTGACTCGCTTGACAGCTGAAAGTGAATTTAAACTTGTCCATCAGTTTGTGTCAGTTATAGTCTGGTTGTAGTGTCAAACAGTATTTGGGTTTGCTGTTTCTTGTGGCACTTCTGCTTCTTTCTTCCTCCATGATTCCTCTCTTCTTGGTTATTCTTATCATTACCTTATCTATTTATATTATCATCATGCATTTATTAAACCTGATAGTATATGTTTAGGTTATGTAACATTTTGTTATGTTACATATACTCCCTCCTCAAAATTGATAATTTGAGAAAAATTTGATCTTTTGATAAAATTATCATTTCATGTCAGTTTTTACATATTACTACTGTTTTTGTCTTGTACTCTTTACATTGATCTTTAACATACTATTAGTGTGTTACACTAGCTTGATTGCTGGTCTAGTGATATAATTCTTAGTTTACTAGTATTCTTTTCAAGTTGCTTACATTTTAAGTCATCTAATTACAATAGGTCTTATTTCTTAAATTAACCAATTTCCTGTCTTATCATATTACATTTTTCTTTCTTATCACTTATCTTTACCTTTGTGATTATTTCAATGGTTCTTATATTTTATACCTCATAGATTTTTTTTTTTTTTTCATAATAGCCCTTGATACATTACAATATAACTCCCTAACTTTTGTAGTGGGTTCGGAATCAGAGTGGCTCACTGTGGCTTACATTCTCTGCCGTTCCTCAATACACATACTCAGATTCAGAGGCACACTCTTCTCTGTCTGAGAAAAACAATAAACATTGCACCTGGCAATAGTTGCACTATCACAACACATAAAATATAATACATATCATTCATTTTCAATAATATAATATCTTCAATATAATATTCAAGGTATCGGAGGTTTTCATTTATATCACATTTCCTTCTTTTATACTTTATAACATACTTTTTTTTTTTTTCACAGGTAATTATTTCTTTTCAGACTTGACATTCTCGACTATGCTTTTTTATTAGCCGTATCGTTTCTTTTTATACTAGTTGACAATTGTTGTAGTTTACTGGAATATTCTTAACATTACACACATACATTGATGCTCATATAATTATGCGGTTGTCTTTCACATATAGAGTCTATAATATTTTATTTTCACAATAGTTTACAAGTTTTTCTTTCTCGTTAGTAATTCATACTTATCCTGAATTATCAGGTTTTACAATATTCATATATAAAATGTTTTTGGTTAGATGTTCTCTGACATATTTTGTTACATACTATATGTCATAATTACAACACAATGTGATAATACAATAACAATATTTTGATATCTAATTTTATAGACATTCTCGGGGTTACATGGTTCATTTAATAAACAAATTTTTTTTTTTCTCTCTACTTTCCATAATAATATCCTTCTTTCATATTACACTCTTTGTTATTCTTCTTCTCTACTCCTTCAAGTGATGGTGGTTCTCACTTAATCTGGATGATTTTATATAATATTTTAGTTTTATGAGAGGTACACAAAAATCATTTGGTAACTACAATAAACATTTAGCTACATACCATATTCTTTTGGTAAACATTTTTTTTCTCTCTCTTTTTTTTCTAAGTATAGCATAGCAATTTTAGTTATAAAAGAGTAGTAGCTCCTCTCTCAATTAATCTAACATAGGAGTATTTAAAGTAAGTTTATGTCATTATCCTAGGTATATTTTAGTTATATGCCACTTTTGGCTCTCTATGATATAATAGATGTCTTTTTTTTTCTCATTAAATTATTTAGTTTACAATACATATTTTTCTATCCTTCAGCGTGATAGATCTGGTTCTTTTTTAACAAGTAACGAATAGTTTGGCCTATATCTTAATCCTACACACTTTTTGTAACACAGTATGGTAAGTATGCTTGCTATAGACAATTAGTTACCTTCAATAATTTGGGCATAATACGTGATCCTTCTAATCACTAAATGAGTTCGTTTATAGTAATCATTTTTAAAACATATTTTTTCTTTTTATACTCTAAATATTCGGGTGATAAAGGTTGCCTACCACTATACTTTATCTGCTCTGAAAGGTAATCACTTCTATGGTTTACATACATGGGGTTATTTCGTGCTTTTCCACTCTATTGGGTGCATTATTGGGGACAATTACGTTAGTATGGGTATTGTATTCTGGCATCTTGGGATGTGCTGGGTCGGCTGCCATCTCCGGGTCTGGACTCTCTAGAGCTGGTGCTCTCCTCTTGGCGCCTGTCTTGATTATCTATATGATTTCTATCGTCCGTTGTCGCACGTCCTCCATGATGGTCTGGTTCATGGTCAGGAACGAAGTGCACGTGTGGCCGGTAGTCGTTATTGCGGCTGTCGCCCTCAATGCTGTTACTTCTCCACCGTCCTCCTCTTATACTTCCTCTCTCTCCACTGAAACTGTTTCGTCGCTGGTAGTACCGCCTTCTACCGGGATCGTAGTTAGCTTGCACGTGATTAGCTCGGCGATATTGTGGTGGTGGATTATTCCCGCCTTGGTTTGGTGGTCGGTTGGTATTATTATTATAATTGGGTCGCCAGTTGTTATTATTATTATGGCTACCGTTATTATTATTATTATTGTCATTGCTTTGGTTATTCGGCCTATTGTTATTGTTGTTATAATTTTGGTTTGGACGGTTATTATTATTAAAATTACTCCTGTAATTTCTGAAGTTGTTATTATTATTATTATTTATGTTACCGCCCCTATCATTAAAATGGTCATTCCTCCTACGACTCCTTCGGTAATATCCTTCATGTTCCTGATCCTCGAGCAGTGCGGACATAGCTGATATAGTTTTAATTTGCCCCCACTGACGTGCCTTAGCGACACCCTCCTCAAAGTGGTACGACAGTTTTGTAACGAGACATTCTTCAGGTATTTTTGTTTCTAAATTTCTTGCTAGACACACCTGACCCAAGAAATAGGAAGTCATTGTTCCCCCTCTGTTCGCATCGTATTTGCCGTGGCATGTGTGGTCGCGGTATGTTTTGTGTGGCCTCTGACCAATATTTCGCGCGGAATTGAGTCTTGAATTCCTCGTAACTGTTGACTTCGTGGCGCGTTGCAGTCCACCAATTATCATATATTTCTTTGAAATGCTCATCTATCAAGCTTCTTATGTTGTTCCATCTGGTCTCTCGGATTCGTGCCAAGTTTTCTTCAACGCGTGCTAAGAATTCCATAGGGTTTTTCCGATAGTTTTTAAAATTAATCACGTCGCGGTTGTCATTTGGTAGCAGATACTGACCTTGGATAGGACGGTTGCGAATAACTTCAATTTCTTCCCGTATTTGCACGATTTCTTGTTGTTTTAGTTCCTCAATTCTTTCCCGATTAGCGACGGTTAAATTTCTTACCGCGTCTACTGATGTGCTCACCTCCTCACAGCGCTCACCTACGTCGGTCCTCACCCGCTTAATTTCCTCTTGACTCATTCTTTTCATGGATTCTATTCGGGCTTCAGTCACCTCCTCCATGGTGTCGATCCTCCCGTCGACCTCTTCTCTTGTTCGCTTTAAGTCCTGGTCTTGCTGTTCGCACCTTTAGTTTACTTCCATTATTTCTTCCCTCACGACCGCTATCTCCACGTCTATTCTGGTGTTAATTTTCTCATTACCTTCTTCCATCCTCCTGTTAATTTCAGTTAAGGTGGTGTTTAATTCTTCTCTGATGGCTCTACTGTTGTCATCTATTTTACTGTTTAGCATGTCCATGGATTTATGGGTATTATCTATCCTTTTATTCAAGTCTTCTTTCAGTGACTCCATATTTTTACTAATAGATTCCATATTTTTATTTAAGTCACGATGATTCTCCTTCATTGACTCTATATTTTTATTGATTGACTCCGTATTTTTATTCATCGAGTCATTATTTCTAGTCATCTGTTCCATCATTCTCATCATCATACTCTCCATCCTCGCCCCTTCGGTTGTTTTGTTTGGTTGGTCGCTGACCATTACCCCCACTTCCGGTTCTACCTGGGGTGTTTCTTCAGGTCGAGTTTCGATATTATTAATGGTAATGACTTCCATCTCGTGTGTGGGTTGTGTCTCATATGTCTCCGTATCTAGTGGTATTTCTCCTACCCGACTGTCCTTATATCTCGTATCATATTGATGGGTGTGTGGCATGTTTATTCTTTTGTGTCTACCGGGCTGTTTATCGATATATAAAATATTTTTATTTAATATTTTTAAGCCACACTAGTTGGTGCGCAAATTTGTAACCAAACTAAACCGGAATGGTCTAAATAAAATTTAATTACGTTTAAAATATTATTTAGGAATATATTAAAGTATGTAGTGGTTGAAAATAGAAGGTTACTAACTCTCAAAAGTGGTTTAAAATGTAACATTCGAGGTTACTCAAAGTGTGTTTACAATTGTAGAATCATAATTGTCTGAAAAGAATTCCCTTAGATAAAACAAATAAAATAGTGGTGTTAATATTATTTAAATACTAGCGTTGCTTCAGTTTTAAAAGTAAAGTATAATAGTTGGTCGCTCGATGATGATGATCGTCTTGTTGATACTAGCTGTGAAACTTCTCCTCCAGGTCGATAATAGTCTAAGTACGTTACGTCTAGTAATGTCTGGACAATAGAATAAACATAATATACTTTCACGTACCTGGTCGTGTTTTCTAGAAGTTCAATAAGCTGTCAACACAGTTTACAAAAACCAACTCACTTTAGCTACAAGGTTAAGTTACCTTGTTTGATAGTGGGCGCCACACGGATTTATTTTGGGAAAATCCCGTGTAAAACCCATAAATAGAATCAATTAATGATTCTGTTGAAATTAAAATAATTGTTTATTACCTTTATGGCAATGCTATTCCAAGTACTCAATCACAACTGAAGGTTGTTTGAGTTTTCTGAATAAAATATTTAGCTATCTGTTAGAAATGAATTAAGTCGAGTTATGCTGTTAATAATGGGATTTTATTCATACCCTTGATAGAGAATTCAAACAAATATAATTAAAAACATACAATGATGTACAATTCTAAATAAGTTATTATATACCCTGTAAGGCTTGCTCAGAACATAAGCAGTAAATCTGGCTAAGTCCAGATATTTCTTTTTACTTTAAACATTAATTTTAATTAAATCTCAGGTGTAAGTTCTTTGAGACACAAAAAAGAAAGTTTATGCCTACACAATAGCTAATGATTTTCTGATATAATATTGACTAGTACTGTCTTTGACGTTACTATTATAAAGTAAACAAGTAAAAATAACCTATTTGATAGGTTGTGCGTTCGTCACGCCTGATTTATGATTTACAAAGGTTATATTTTGGAGAACACTTATAACTAACATTCAGCTTAACTAATATTGACAAATTCATAAAATAAATTAAGACATGGTGTAACATAAAAAATGTTTCAGTGTTTTTGCGTCAGTACAGATCAGTGTATTAAAACGTACAGGTTATAGCACTACAGGTTACAGAAAAAATGAAAAATGATTACACTGTTACCTGGGATTTTAATCTTACGATTAAAATTTCAATTAACACTTCGATAATCGGATTATAATGATTATCGTTATTCACTACACACGCACTTGAACAGAGAATTTCGATCCGCTTCTAACTTACAGGATCATAAATAATACTATTTAATTCTTTCTGCTGTTCATTATTTTTTCCCGCACTAAAATGAAATAATACTGCACATAATCACAATGGTTCCTTGTAGAATAATTTGAAGTAGTTGTAGGTTGTTGTCGAACTGTTTCCTTTGATGTGTTCTGGCGATGACGCTATCAGTTATTAAAAATGTTGAGATGAGATCGGCGTACCTGTCACACTGAATGCCGTTAAGAAGTGTCTGCTGAAAATTCGTTCCGGCTCTTTTTATAGTCGATACCTTGATCGGCTCTAGGCAACAGTGTTAATTACTAAGAAATTTTGTCATTGGCTTAGACAGGTGTGATGAATGTGACGTATGTTTTTTCCAACCGTCAAAACGGTTTTTATAACTGCCAAAAGCTAAAGTGATTGACAGCTACCGATGTTATTGGTATTTACGACCAAATTTCTTAAACATATTTTGTAAATGATGCTAACGCCTTTCACGCACTTAATACAGTTCCGATTGGGGCTGTATCGCCATCAAATTAAAGAATATTTTGTCCTCTTTAATTTGATATAGTTTGATACCGAGTTAATTTCACTTTTACTGACATTGCTACATAAACAATGTTTAGGTACACTATTTCGCACTGTCGTCTGTTTACCAAAATCGGCAATTATACACTTTGACTAATATTGTTTGTGTCCTACATCGCGTTTTATCACTCGAACGTTTATGTGAGAACACTATTAATTCTGTACTGATGTTTAATTACTGTACATTATGAATAAACCTTAACTCTATACATTGTAATGAACTGTTCTTACATACTATGATATTTCGTTTCACATTAATTTGCTCTATTCTACTAACTAACAATCGAATTATAAATCATATCATTTTAATAATGCTTATTGCTATGTTTTAGCATAACAATTGTTTTGTGTAGGTGACCTACATTTCGATTACTTCCTAATAATCATCTCATTAATGATTGTTTGGTGTAGGCCTTGTTAAGGCATACCATCTATACTGGAATTCTGCCTTAAAAGCTTTTATTAGTTCACAATTCGGTAGTTTTGCTGAGGTAGCTTATTGGTATAAGATTCCCTCTTACAAACGTGTTTATTTGTCATAAGTATAGTTGAGATTGAACTATAGCTTCATTTTCAGTTTGTGGCCATTGCTAATTTTAGTTCTTGGCGTTAATAATTACTAGTCATATTTAATTTATTATCAGCCAAATGCTGATTCTGATCTCACATTATTCAGATTCTTATTTAATCATTTTTTAGTAACATATCATATTCTGTTTACATTATTCACTGACTCGCTTGACAGCTGAAAGTGAATTTAAACTTGTCCATCAGTTTGTGTCAGTTATAGTCTGGTTGTAGTGTCAAACAGTATTTGGGTTTGCTGTTTCTTGTGGCACTTCTGCTTCTTTCTTCCTCCATGATTCCTCTCTTCTTGGTTATTCTTATCATTACCTTATCTATTTATATTATCATCATGCATTTATTAAACCTGATAGTATATGTTTAGGTTATGTAACATTTTGTTATGTTACATATACTCCCTCCTCAAAATTGATAATTTGAGAAAAATTTGATCTTTTGATAAAATTATCATTTCATGTCAGTTTTTACATATTACTACTGTTTTTGTCTTGTACTCTTTACATTGATCTTTAACATACTATTAGTGTGTTACACTAGCTTGATTGCTGGTCTAGTGATATAATTCTTAGTTTACTAGTATTCTTTTCAAGTTGCTTACATTTTAAGTCATCTAATTACAATAGGTCTTATTTCTTAAATTAACAATTTCCTGTCTTATACATATTACATTTTTCTTTCTTATCACTTATCTTTACCTTTGTGATTATTTCAATGGTTCTTATATTTTATACCTCATAGATTTTTTTTTTTTTTTTTCATAATAGCCCTTGATACATTACAATATAACTCCCTAACTTTTGTAGTGGGTTCGGAATCAGAGTGGCTCACTGTGGCTTACATTCTCTGCCATTCCTCAATACACATACTCAGATTCAGAGGCACACTCTTCTCTGTCTGAGAAAAACAATAAACATTGCACCTGGCAATAGTTGCACTATCACAACACATAAAATATAATACATATCATTCATTTTCAATAATATAATATCTTCAATATAATATTCAAGGTATCGGAGGTTTTCATTTATATCACATTTCCTTCTTTTATACTTTATAACATACTTTTTTTTTTTTTTCACAGGTAATTATTTCTTTTCAGACTTGACATTCTCGACTATGCTTTTTTATTAGCCGTATCGTTTCTTTTTATACTAGTTGACAATTGTTGTAGTTTACTGGAATATTCTTAACATTACACACATACATTGATGCTCATATAATTATGCGGTTGTCTTTCACATATAGAGTCTATAATATTTTATTTTCACAATAGTTTACAAGTTTTTCTTTCTCGTTAGTAATTCATACTTATCCTGAATTATCAGGTTTTACAATATTCATATATAAAATGTTTTTGGTTAGATGTTCTCTGACATATTTTGTTACATACAATATGTGATAATTACAACACAATGTGATAATACAATAACAATATTTTGATATCTAATTTTATAGACATTCTCGGGGTTACATGGTTCATTTAATAAACAAATTTTTTTTTTCTCTCTACTTTCCATAATAATATCCTTCTTTCATATTACACTCTTTGTTATTCTTCTTCTCTACTCCTTCAAGTGATGGTGGTTCTCACTTATTCTGGATGATTTTATATAATATTTTTGTTTTATGAGAGGTACACAATAATCATTTGGTAACTACAATAAACATTTAGCTACATACCATATTCATTTGGTAAACATTTTTTTTCTCTCTTTTTTTTCTAAGTATAGCATAGCAATTTTAGTTATAAAAGAGTAGTAGCTCCTCTCTCAATTAATCTAACATAGGAGTATTTAAAGTAAGTTTATGTCATTATCCTAGGCATATTTTAGTTATATGCCACTTTTGGCTCTCTATGATATAATAGATGTCTTTTTTCTCATTAAATTATTTAGTTTTCAATACATATTTTTCTATCCTTCAGCGTGATAGATCTGGTTCTTTTTTAACAAGTAACGAATAGTTTGGCCTATATCTTAATCCTACACACTTTTTGTAACACAGTATGGTAAGTATGCTTGCTATAGACAATTAGTTACCTTCAATAATTTGGGCATAATACGTGATCCTTCTAATCACTAAATGAGTTCGTTTATAGTAATCATTTTTAAAACATATTTTTTCTTTTTATACTCTAAATATTCGGGTGATAAAGGTTGCCTACCACTATACTTTATCTGCTCTGAATAGTAATCACTTCTATGGTTTACATACATGGGGTTATTTCGTGCTTTTCCACTCTATTGGGTGCATTATTGGGGACAATTACGTTATTATGGGTATTGTATTCTGGCGTCTTGGGATGTGCTGGGTCGGCTGCCATCTCCGGGTCTGGACTCTCTAGAGCTGGTGCTCTCCTCTTGGCGCCTGTCTTGATTATCTATATGATTTCTATCGTCCGTTGTCGCACGTCCTCCATGATGGTCTGGTTCATGGTCAGGAACGAAGTGCACCTGTGGCCGGTAGTCGTTATTGCGGCTGTCGCCCTCAATGCTGTTACTTCTCCACCGTCCTCCTCTTATACTTCCTCTCTCTCCACTGAAACTGTTTCGTCGCCGGTAGTACCGCCTTCTACCGGGATCGTAGTTAGCTTGCACGTGATTAGCTCGGCGATATTGTGGTGGTGGATTATTCCCGCCTTGGTTTGGTGGTCGGTTGGTATTATTATTATAATTGGGTCGCCAGTTGTTATTATTATTATTATTATGGCTACCGTTATTATTATTATTGTCATTGCTTTGGTTATTCGGCCTATTGTTATTGTTGTTATAATTTTTGTTTGGACGGTTATTATTATTAAAATTACTCCTGTAATTTCTGAAGTTGTTATTATTATTATTGTTTATGTTACCGCCCCTATCATTAAAATGGTCATTCCTCCTACGACTCCTTCGGTAATATCCTTCATGTTCCTGATCCTCGAGCAGTGCGGACATAGCTGATATAGTTTTAATTTGCCCCCACTGACGTGCCTTAGCGACACCCTCCTCAAAGTGGTACGACAGTTTTGTAACGAGACATTCTTCAGGTATTTTTGTTTCTAAATTTCTTGCTAGACACACCTGACCCAAGAAATAGGAAGTCATTGTTCCTCCTCTGTTCGCATCGTATTTGCCGTGGCATATGTGGTCGCGTACTATGTTTTGTGTGGCCTCTGACCAATATTTCGCGCGGAATTGAGTCTTGAATTCCTCGTAACTGTTGACTTCGTGGCGCGTTGCAGTCCACCAATTATCATATATTTCTTTGAAATGCTCATCTATCAAGCTTCTTATGTTGTTCCATCTGGTCTCTCGGATTCGTGCCAAGTTTTCTTCAACGCGTGCTAAGAATTCCATAGGGTTTTTCCGATAGTTTTTAAAATTAATCACGTCGCGGTTGTCATTTGGTAGCAGATACTGACCTTGGATAGGACGGTTGCGAATAACTTCAATTTCTTCCCGTATTTGCACGATTTCTTGTTGTTTTAGTTCCTCAATTCTTTCCCGATTAGCGACGGTTAAATTTCTTACCGCGTCTACTGATGTGCTCACCTCCTCACAGCGCTCACCTACGTCGGTCCTCACCCGCTTAATTTCCTCTTGACTCATTCTTTTCAAGGATTCTATTCGGGCTTCGGTCACCTCCTCCATGGTGTCGATCCTCCCGTCGACCTCTTCTCTTGTTCGCTTTAAGTCCTGGTCTTGCTGTTCGCACCTTTTGTTTACTTCCATTATGTCTTCCCTCACGACCGCTATCTCCACGTCTATAAATAAATAAACCTCCGCTCAACAGTCCGTTAAGGACCAAGGCGTACCGCGCGGTTTTTGTGTTAGTGTGACGGTGTATGGCTAGTACTACGCGCCACCAGCCGCTAGTTGCGGTATTCACAGCCAGGAGGCGGCGCTGTTATCTCAGCGCCTACTCAGTTTGCCTCACGACGCTGAGTGCACGCCGTACGGAACCTCCGCCGGGAATTGAACCCGGGACTACGAGCGCATCAATCGCCCGCGTTAGCCACTAGACCACCTGGAGGCTCTTATCTCCACGTCTATTCTGGTGTTAATTTTCTCATTACCTTCTTCCATCCTCCTGCTAATTTCAGTTAAGGTGGTGTTTAATTCTTCTCTGATGGCTCTACTGTTGTCATCTATTTTACTGTTTAGCATGTCCATGGATTTATGGGTATTATCTATCCTTTTATTCAAGTCTTCTTTCAGTGACTCCATATTTTTACTAATAGACTCCATATTTTTATTTAAGTCACGATGGTTCTCCTTCATTGACTCTATATTTTTATTGATTGACTCCGTATTTTTATTCATCGAGTCATTATTTCTAGTCATCTGTTCCATCATTCTCATCATCATACTCTCCATCCTCGCCCCTTCGGTTGTTTTGTTTGGTTGGTCGCTGACCATTACCCCCACTTCCGGTTCTACCTGGGGTGTTTCTTCAGGTCGAGTTTCAATATTATTAATGGTAATGACTTCCATCTCGTGTGTGGGTTGTGTCTCATATGTCTCCGTATCTAGTGGTATTTCTCCTACCCGACTGTCCTTATATCTCGTATCATATTGATGGGTGTGTGGCATGTTTATTCTTTTGTGTCTACCGGGCTGTTTATCGATATATAAAATATTTTTATTTAATATTTTTAAGCCACACTAGTTGGTGCGCAAATTTGTAACCAAACTAAACCGGAATGGTCTAAATAAAATTTAATTACGTTTAAAATATTATTTAGGAATATATTAAAGTATGTAGTGGTTGAAAATAGAAGGTTACTAACTCTCAAAAGTGGTTTAAAATGTAACATTCGAGGTTACTCAAAGTGTGTTTACAATTGTAGAATCATAATTGTCTGAAAAGAATTCCCTTAGATAAAACAAATAAAATAGTGGTGTTAATATTATTTAAATACTAGCGTTGCTTCAGTTTTAAAAGTAAAGTATAATAGTTGGTCGCTCGATGATGATGATCGTCTTGTTGATACTAGCTGTGAAACTTCTCCTCCAGGTCGATAATAGTCTAAGTACGTTACGTCTAGTAATGTCTGGACAATAGAATAAACATAATATACTTTCACGTACCTGGTCGTGTTTTCTAGAAGTTCAATAAGCTGTCAACACAGTTTACAAAAACCAACTCACTTTAGCTACAAGGTTAAGTTACCTTGTTTGATAGTGGGCGCCACACGGATTTATTTTGGGAAAATCCCGTGTAAAACCCATAAATAGAATCAATTAATGATTCTGTTGAAATTAAAATAATTGTTTATTACCTTTATGGCAATGCTATTCCAAGTACTCAATCACAACTGAAGGTTGTTTGAGTTTTCTGAATAAAATATTTAGCTATCTGTTAGAAATGAATTAAGTCGAGTTATGCTGTTAATAATGGGATTTTATTCATACCCTTGATAGAGAATTCAAACAAATATAATTAAAAACATACAATGATGTACAATTCTAAATAAGTTATTATATACCCTGTAAGGCTTGCTCAGAACATAAGCAGTAAATCTGGCTAAGTCCAGATATTTCTTTTTACTTTAAACATTAATTTTAATTAAATCTCAGGTGTAAGTTCTTTGAGACACAAAAAAGAAAGTTTATGCCTACACAATAGCTAATGATTTTCTGATATAATATTGACTAGTACTGTCTTTGACGTTACTATTATAAAGTAAACAAGTAAAAATAACCTATTTGATAGGTTGTGCGTTCGTCACGCCTGATTTATGATTTACAAAGGTTATATTTTGGAGAACACTTATAACTAACATTCAGCTTAACTAATATTGACAAATTCATAAAATAAATTAAGACATGGTGTAACATAAAAAATGTTTCAGTGTTTTTGCGTCAGTACAGATCAGTGTATTAAAACGTACAGGTTATAGCACTACAGGTTACAGAAAAAATGAAAAATGATTACACTGTTACCTGGGATTTTAATCTTACGATTAAAATTTCAATTAACACTTCGATAATCGGATTATAATGATTATCGTTATTCACTACACACGCACTTGAACAGAGAATTTCGATCCGCTTCTAACTTACAGGATCATAAATAATACTATTTAATTCTTTCTGCTGTTCATTATTTTTTCCCGCACTAAAATGAAATAATACTGCACATAATCACAATGGTTCCTTGTAGAATAATTTGAAGTAGTTGTAGGTTGTTGTCGAACTGTTTCCTTTGATGTGTTCTGGCGATGACGCTATCAGTTATTAAAAATGTTGAGATGAGATCGGCGTACCTGTCACACTGAATGCCGTTAAGAAGTGTCTGCTGAAAATTCGTTCCGGCTCTTTTTATAGTCGATACCTTGATCGGCTCTAGGCAACAGTGTTAATTACTAAGAAATTTTGTCATTGGCTTAGACAGGTGTGATGAATGTGACGTATGTTTTTTCCAACCGTCAAAACGGTTTTTATAACTGCCAAAAGCTAAAGTGATTGACAGCTACCGATGTTATTGGTATTTACGACCAAATTTCTTAAACATATTTTGTAAATGATGCTAACGCCTTTCACGCACTTAATACAGTTGCGATTGGGGCTGTATCGCCATCAAATTAAAGAATATTTTGTCCTCTTTAATTTGATATAGTTTGATACCGAGTTAATTTCACTTTTACTGACATTGCTACATAAACAATGTTTAGGTACACTATTTCGCACTGTCGTCTGTTTACCAAAATCGGCAATTATACACTTTGACTAATATTGTTTGTGTCCTACATCGCGTTTTATCACTCGAACGTTTATGTGAGAACACTATTAATTCTGTACTGATGTTTAATTACTGTACATTATGAATAAACCTTAACTCTATACATTGTAATGAACTGTTCTTACATACTATGATATTTCGTTTCACATTAATTTGCTCTATTCTACTAACTAACAATCGAATTATAAATCATATCATTTTAATAATGCTTATTGCTATGTTTTAGCATAACAATTGTTTTGTGTAGGTGACCTACATTTCGATTACTTCCTAATAATCATCTCATTAATGATTGTTTGGTGTAGGCCTTGTTAAGGCATACCATCTATACTGGAATTCTGCCTTAAAAGCTTTTATTAGTTCACAATTCGGTAGTTTTGCTGAGGTAGCTTATTGGTATAAGATTCCCTCTTACAAACGTGTTTATTTGTCATAAGTATAGTTGAGATTGAACTATAGCTTCATTTTCAGTTTGTGGCCATTGCTAATTTTAGTTCTTGGCGTTAATAATTACTAGTCATATTTAATTTATTATCAGCCAAATGCTGATTCTGATCTCACATTATTCAGATTCTTATTTAATCATTTTTTAGTAACATATCATATTCTGTTTACATTATTCACTGACTCGCTTGACAGCTGAAAGTGAATTTAAACTTGTCCATCAGTTTGTGTCAGTTATAGTCTGGTTGTAGTGTCAAACAGTATTTGGGTTTGCTGTTTCTTGTGGCACTTCTGCTTCTTTCTTCCTCCATGATTCCTCTCTTCTTGGTTATTCTTATCATTACCTTATCTATTTATATTATCATCATGCATTTATTAAACCTGATAGTATATGTTTAGGTTATGTAACATTTTGTTATGTTACATATACTCCCTCCTCAAAATTGATAATTTGAGAAAAATTTGATCTTTTGATAAAATTATCATTTCATGTCAGTTTTTACATATTACTACTGTTTTTGTCTTGTACTCTTTACATTGATCTTTAACATACTATTAGTGTGTTACACTAGCTTGATTGCTGGTCTAGTGATATAATTCTTAGTTTACTAGTATTCTTTTCAAGTTGCTTACATTTTAAGTCATCTAATTACAATAGGTCTTATTTCTTAAATTAACAATTTCCTGTCTTATACATATTACATTTTTCTTTCTTATCACTTATCTTTACCTTTGTGATTATTTCAATGGTTCTTATATTTTATACCTCATAGATTTTTTTTTTTTTTTTTCATAATAGCCCTTGATACATTACAATATAACTCCCTAACTTTTGTAGTGGGTTCGGAATCAGAGTGGCTCACTGTGGCTTACATTCTCTGCCATTCCTCAATACACATACTCAGATTCAGAGGCACACTCTTCTCTGTCTGAGAAAAACAATAAACATTGCACCTGGCAATAGTTGCACTATCACAACACATAAAATATAATACATATCATTCATTTTCAATAATATAATATCTTCAATATAATATTCAAGGTATCGGAGGTTTTCATTTATATCACATTTCCTTCTTTTATACTTTATAACATACTTTTTTTTTTTTTTCACAGGTAATTATTTCTTTTCAGACTTGACATTCTCGACTATGCTTTTTTATTAGCCGTATCGTTTCTTTTTATACTAGTTGACAATTGTTGTAGTTTACTGGAATATTCTTAACATTACACACATACATTGATGCTCATATAATTATGCGGTTGTCTTTCACATATAGAGTCTATAATATTTTATTTTCACAATAGTTTACAAGTTTTTCTTTCTCGTTAGTAATTCATACTTATCCTGAATTATCAGGTTTTACAATATTCATATATAAAATGTTTTTGGTTAGATGTTCTCTGACATATTTTGTTACATACAATATGTGATAATTACAACACAATGTGATAATACAATAACAATATTTTGATATCTAATTTTATAGACATTCTCGGGGTTACATGGTTCATTTAATAAACAAATTTTTTTTTTCTCTCTACTTTCCATAATAATATCCTTCTTTCATATTACACTCTTTGTTATTCTTCTTCTCTACTCCTTCAAGTGATGGTGGTTCTCACTTATTCTGGATGATTTTATATAATATTTTTGTTTTATGAGAGGTACACAATAATCATTTGGTAACTACAATAAACATTTAGCTACATACCATATTCGTTTGGTAAACATTTTTTTTCTCTCTTTTTTTTCTAAGTATAGCATAGCAATTTTAGTTATAAAAGAGTAGTAGCTCCTCTCTCAATTAATCTAACATAGGAGTATTTAAAGTAAGTTTATGTCATTATCCTAGGCATATTTTAGTTATATGCCACTTTTGGCTCTCTATGATATAATAGATGTCTTTTTTCTCATTAAATTATTTAGTTTACAATACATATTTTTCTATCCTTCAGCGTGATAGATCTGGTTCTTTTTTAACAAGTAACGAATAGTTTGGCCTATATCTTAATCCTACACACTTTTTGTAACACAGTATGGTAAGTATGCTTGCTATAGACAATTAGTTACCTTCAATAATTTGGGCATAATACGTGATCCTTCTAATCACTAAATGAGTTCGTTTATAGTAATCATTTTTAAAACATATTTTTTCTTTTTATACTCTAAATATTCGGGTGATAAAGGTTGCCTACCACTATACTTTATCTGCTCTGAATAGTAATCACTTCTATGGTTTACATACATGGGGTTATTTCGTGCTTTTCCACTCTATTGGGTGCATTATTGGGGACAATTACGTTATTATGGGTATTGTATTCTGGCGTCTTGGGATGTGCTGGGTCGGCTGCCATCTCCGGGTCTGGACTCTCTAGAGCTGGTGCTCTCCTCTTGGCGCCTGTCTTGATTATCTATATGATTTCTATCGTCCGTTGTCGCACGTCCTCCATGATGGTCTGGTTCATGGTCAGGAACGAAGTGCACCTGTGGCCGGTAGTCGTTATTGCGGCTGTCGCCCTCAATGCTGTTACTTCTCCACCGTCCTCCTCTTATACTTCCTCTCTCTCCACTGAAACTGTTTCGTCGCCGGTAGTACCGCCTTCTACCGGGATCGTAGTTAGCTTGCACGTGATTAGCTCGGCGATATTGTGGTGGTGGATTATTCCCGCCTTGGTTTGGTGGTCGGTTGGTATTATTATTATAATTGGGTCGCCAGTTGTTATTATTATTATTATTATGGCTACCGTTATTATTATTATTGTCATTGCTTTGGTTATTCGGCCTATTGTTATTGTTGTTATAATTTTGGTTTGGACGGTTATTATTATTAAAATTACTCCTGTAATTTCTGAAGTTGTTATTATTATTATTGTTTATGTTACCGCCCCTATCATTAAAATGGTCATTCCTCCTACGACTCCTTCGGTAATATCCTTCATGTTCCTGATCCTCGAGCAGTGCGGACATAGCTGATATAGTTTTAATTTGCCCCCACTGACGTGCCTTAGCGACACCCTCCTCAAAGTGGTACGACAGTTTTGTAACGAGACATTCTTCAGGTATTTTTGTTTCTAAATTTCTTGCTAGACACACCTGACCCAAGAAATAGGAAGTCATTGTTCCTCCTCTGTTCGCATCGTATTTGCCGTGGCATATGTTGTCGCGTACTATGTTTTGTGTGGCCTCTGACCAATATTTCGCGCGGAATTGAGTCTTGAATTCCTCGTAACTGTTGACTTCGTGGCGCGTTGCAGTCCACCAATTATCATATATTTCTTTGAAATGCTCATCTATCAAGCTTCTTATGTTGTTCCATCTGGTCTCTCGGATTCGTGCCAAGTTTTCTTCAACGCGTGCTAAGAATTCCATAGGGTTTTTCCGATAGTTTTTAAAATTAATCACGTCGCGGTTGTCATTTGGTAGCAGATACTGACCTTGGATAGGACGGTTGCGAATAACTTCAATTTCTTCCCGTATTTGCACGATTTCTTGTTGTTTTAGTTCCTCAATTCTTTCCCGATTAGCGACGGTTAAATTTCTTACCGCGTCTACTGATGTGCTCACCTCCTCACAGCGCTCACCTACGTCGGTCCTCACCCGCTTAATTTCCTCTTGACTCATTCTTTTCAAGGATTCTATTCGGGCTTCGGTCACCTCCTCCATGGTGTCGATCCTCCCGTCGACCTCTTCTCTTGTTCGCTTTAAGTCCTGGTCTTGCTGTTCGCACCTTTTGTTTACTTCCATTATTTCTTCCCTCACGACCGCTATCTCCACGTCTATAAATAAATAAACCTCCGCTCAACAGTCCGTTAAGGACCAAGGCGTACCGCGCGGTTTTTGTGTTAGTGTGACGGTGTATGGCTAGTACTACGCGCCACCAGCCGCTAGTTGCGGTATTCACAGCCAGGAGGCGGCGCTGTTATCTCAGCGCCTACTCAGTTTGCCTCACGACGCTGAGTGCACGCCGTACGGAACCTCCGCCGGGAATTGAACCCGGGACTACGAGCGCATCAATCGCCCGCGTTAGCCACTAGACCACCTGGAGGCTCTTATCTCCACGTCTATTCTGGTGTTAATTTTCTCATTACCTTCTTCCATCCTCCTGCTAATTTCAGTTAAGGTGGTGTTTAATTCTTCTCTGATGGCTCTACTGTTGTCATCTATTTTACTGTTTAGCATGTCCATGGATTTATGGGTATTATCTATCCTTTTATTCAAGTCTTCTTTCAGTGACTCCATATTTTTACTAATAGACTCCATATTTTTATTTAAGTCACGATGGTTCTCCTTCATTGACTCTATATTTTTATTGATTGACTCCGTATTTTTATTCATCGAGTCATTATTTCTAGTCATCTGTTCCATCATTCTCATCATCATACTCTCCATCCTCGCCCCTTCGGTTGTTTTGTTTGGTTGGTCGCTGACCATTACCCCCACTTCCGGTTCTACCTGGGGTGTTTCTTCAGGTCGAGTTTCAATATTATTAATGGTAATGACTTCCATCTCGTGTGTGGGTTGTGTCTCATATGTCTCCGTATCTAGTGGTATTTCTCCTACCCGACTGTCCTTATATCTCGTATCATATTGATGGGTGTGTGGCATGTTTATTCTTTTGTGTCTACCGGGCTGTTTATCGATATATAAAATATTTTTATTTAATATTTTTAAGCCACACTAGTTGGTGCACCAATTTGTAACCAAACTAAACCGGAATGGTCTAAATAAAATTTAATTACATTTAAAATATTATTTAGGAATATATTAAAGTATGTAGTGGTTGAAAATAGAAGGTTACTAACTCTCAAAAGTGGTTTAAAATGTAACATTCGAGGTTACTCAAAGTGTGTTTACAATTGTAGAATCATAATTGTCTGAAAAGAATTCCCTTAGATAAAACAAATAAAATAGTGGTGTTAATATTATTTAAATACTAGCGTTGCTTCAGTTTAAAAGTAAAGTATAATAGTTGGTCGCTCGATGATGATGATCGTCTTGTTGATACTAGCTGTGAAACTTCTCCTCCAGGTCGATAATAGTCTAAGTACGTTACCTCTAGTAATGTCTGGACAATAGAATAAACATAATATACTTTCACGTACCTGGTCGTGTTTTCTAGAAGTTCAATAAGCTGTCAACACAGTTTACAAAAACCAACTCACTTTAGCTACAAGGTTAAGTTACCTTGTTTGATAGTGGGCGCCACACGGATTTATTTTGGGAAAATCCCGTGTAAAACCCATAAATAGAATCAATTAATGATTCTATTGAAATTAAAATAATTGTTTATTACCTTTATGGCAATGCTATTCCAAGTACTCAATCACAACTGAAGGTTGTTTGAGTTTTCTGAATAAAATATTTAGCTATCTGTTAGAAATGAATTAAGTCGAGTTATGCTGTTAATAATGGGATTTTATTCATACCCTTGATAGAGAATTCAAACAAATATAATTAAAAACATACAATGATGTACAATTGTAAATAAGTTATTATATACCCTGTAAGGCTTGATCAGAACATAAGCAGTAAATCTGGCTAAGTCCAGATATTTCTTTTTACTTTAAACATTAATTTTAATTAAATCTCAGGTGTAAGTTCTTTGAGACACAAAAAAGAAAGTTTATGCCTACACAATAGCTAATGATTTTCTGATATAATATTGACTAGTACTGTCTTTGACGTTACTATTATAAAGTAAACAAGTAAAAATAACCTATTTGATAGGTTGTGCGTTCGTCACGCCTGATTTATGATTTACAAAGGTTATATTTTGGAGAACACTTATAACTAACATTCAGCTTAACTAATATTGACAAATTCATAAAATAAATTTAGACATGGTGTAACATAAAAAATGTTTCAGTGTTTTTGCGTCAGTACAGATCAGTGTATTAAAACGTACAGGTTATAGCACTACAGGTTACAGAAGAAATGAAAAATGATTACACTGTTACCTGGGATTTTAATCTTACGATTAAAATTTCAATTAACACTTCGATAATCGGATTATAATGATTATCGTTATTCACTACACACGCACTTGAACAGAGAATTTCGATCCGCTTCTAACTTACAGGATCATAAATAATACTATTTAATTCTTTCTGCTGTTCATTATTTTTTCCCGCACTAAAATGAAATAATACTGCACATAATCACAATGGTTCCTTGTAGAATAATTTGAAGTAGTTGTAGGTTGTTGTCGAACTGTTTCCTTTGATGTGTTCTGGCGATGACGCTATCAGTTATTAAAAATGTTGAGATGAGATCGGCGTACCTGTCACACTGAATGCCGTTAAGAAGTGTCTGCTGAAAATTCGTTCCGGCTCTTTTTATAGTCGATACCTTGATCGGCTCTAGGCAACAGTGTTAATTACTAAGAAATTTTGTCATTGGCTTAGACAGGTGTGATGAATGTGACGTATGTTTTTTCCAACCGTCAAAACGGTTTTTATAACTGCCAAAAGCTAAAGTGATTGACAGCTACCGATGTTATTGGTATTTACGACCAAATTTCTTAAACATATTTTGTAAATGATGCTAACGCCTTTCACGCACTTAATACAGTTGCGATTGGGGCTGTATCGCCATCAAATTAAAGAATATTTTGTCCTCTTTAATTTGATATAGTTTGATACCGAGTTAATTTCACTTTTACTGACATTGCTACATAAACAATGTTTAGGTACACTATTTCGCACTGTCGTCTGTTTACCAAAATCGGCAATTATACACTTTGACTAATATTGTTTGTGTCCTACATCGCGTTTTATCACTCGAACGTTTATGTGAGAACACTATTAATTCTGTACTGATGTTTAATTACTGTACATTATGAATAAACCTTAACTCTATACATTGTAATGAACTGTTCTTACATACTATGATATTTCGTTTCACATTAATTTGCTCTATTCTACTAACTAACAATCGAATTATAAATCATATCATTTTAATAATGCTTATTGCTATGTTTTAGCATAACAATTGTTTTGTGTAGGTGACCTACATTTCGATTACTTCCTAATAATCATCTCATTAATGATTGTTTGGTGTAGGCCTTGTTAAGGCATACCATCTATACTGGAATTCTGCCTTAAAAGCTTTTATTAGTTCACAATTCGGTAGTTTTGCTGAGGTAGCTTATTGGTATAAGATTCCCTCTTACAAACGTGTTTATTTGTCATAAGTATAGTTGAGATTGAACTATAGCTTCATTTTCAGTTTGTGGCCATTGCTAATTTTAGTTCTTGGCGTTAATAATTACTAGTCATATTTAATTTATTATCAGCCAAATGCTGATTCTGATCTCACATTATTCAGATTCTTATTTAATCATTTTTTAGTAACATATCATATTCTGTTTACATTATTCACTGACTCGCTTGACAGCTGAAAGTGAATTTAAACTTGTCCATCAGTTTGTGTCAGTTATAGTCTGGTTGTAGTGTCAAACAGTATTTGGGTTTGCTGTTTCTTGTGGCACTTCTGCTTCTTTCTTCCTCCATGATTCCTCTCTTCTTGGTTATTCTTATCATTACCTTATCTATTTATATTATCATCATGCATTTATTAAACCTGATAGTATATGTTTAGGTTATGTAACATTTTGTTATGTTACATATACTCCCTCCTCAAAATTGATAATTTGAGAAAAATTTGATCTTTTGATAAAATTATCATTTCATGTCAGTTTTTACATATTACTACTGTTTTTGTCTTGTACTCTTTACATTGATCTTTAACATACTATTAGTGTGTTACACTAGCTTGATTGCTGGTCTAGTGATATAATTCTTAGTTTACTAGTATTCTTTTCAAGTTGCTTACATTTTAAGTCATCTAATTACAATAGGTCTTATTTCTTAAATTAACAATTTCCTGTCTTATCATATTACATTTTTCTTTCTTATCACTTATCTTTACCTTTGTGATTATTTCAATGGTTCTTATATTTTATACCTCATAGATTTTTTTTTTTTTTTCATAATAGCCCTTGATACATTACAATATAACTCCCTAACTTTTGTAGTGGGTTCGGAATCAGAGTGGCTCACTGTGGCTTACATTCTCTGCCGTTCCTCAATACACATACTCAGATTCAGAGGCACACTCTTCTCTGTCTGAGAAAAACAATAAACATTGCACCTGGCAATAGTTGCACTATCACAACACATAAAATATAATACATATCATTCATTTTCAATAATATAATATCTTCAATATAATATTCAAGGTATCGGAGGTTTTCATTTATATCACATTTCCTTCTTTTATACTTTATAACATACTTTTTTTTTTCACAGGTAATTATTTCTTTTCAGACTTGACATTCTCGACTATGCTTTTTTATTAGCCGTATCGTTTCTTTTTATACTAGTTGACAATTGTTGTAGTTTACTGGAATATTCTTAACATTACACACATACATTGATGCTCATATAATTATGCGGTTGTCTTTCACATATAGAGTCTATAATATTTTATTTTCACAATAGTTTACAAATTTTTCTTTCTCGTTAGTAATTCATACTTATCCTGAATTATCAGGTTTTACAATATTCATATATAAAATGTTTTTGGTTAGATGTTCTCTGACATATTTTGTTACATACAATATGTGATAATTACAACACAATGTGATAATACAATAACAATATTTTGATATCTAATTTTATAGACATTCTCGGGGTTACATGGTTCATTTAATAAACAAATTTTTTTTTCTCTCTACTTTCCATAATAATATCCTTCTTTCATATTACACTCTTTGTTATTCTTCTTCTCTACTCCTTCAAGTGATGGTGGTTCTCACTTATTCTGGATGATTTTATATAATATTTTAGTTTTATGAGAGGTACACAAAAATCATTTGGTAACTACAATAAACATTTAGCTACATACCATATTCGTTTGGTAAACATTTTTTTTCTCTCTTTTTTTTCTAAGTATAGCATAGCAATTTTAGTTATAAAAGAGTAGTAGCTCCTCTCTCAATTAATCTAACATAGGAGTATTTAAAGTAAGTTTATGTCATTATCCTAGGTATATTTTAGTTATATGCCACTTTTGGCTCTCTATGATATAATAGATGTCTTTTTTTTTCTCATTAAATTATTTAGTTTACAATACATATTTTTCTATCCTTCAGCGTGATAGATCTGGTTCTTTTTTAACAAGTAACGAATAGTTTGGCCTATATCTTAATCCTACACACTTTTTGTAACACAGTATGGTAAGTATGCTTGCTATAGACAATTAGTTACCTTCAATAATTTGGGCATAATACGTGATCCTTCTAATCACTAAATGAGTTCGTTTATAGTAATCATTTTTAAAACATATTTTTTCTTTTTATACTCTAAATATTCGGGTGATAAAGGTTGCCTACCACTATACTTTATCTGCTCTGAATAGTAATCACTTCTATGGTTTACATACATGTGGTTATTTCGTGCTTTTCCACTCTATTGGGTGCATTATTGGGGACAATTACGTTATTATGGGTATTGTATTCTGGCGTCTTGGGATGTGCTGGGTCGGCTGCCATCTCCGGGTCTGGACTCTCTAGAGCTGGTGCTCTCCTCTTGGCGCCTGTCTTGATTATCTATATGATTTCTATCGTCCGTTGTCGCACGTCCTCCATGATGGTCTGGTTCATGGTCAGGAACGAAGTGCACCTGTGGCCGGTAGTCGTTATTGCGGCTGTCGCCCTCAATGCTGTTACTTCTCCACCGTCCTCCTCTTATACTTCCTCTCTCTCCACTGAAACTGTTTCGTCGCTGGTAGTACCGCCTTCTACCGGGATCGTAGTTAGCTTGCACGTGATTAGCTCGGCGATATTGTGGTGGTGGATTATTCCCGCCTTGGTTTGGTGGTCGGTTGGTATTATTATTATAATTGGGTCGCCAGTTGTTATTATTATTATTATTATGGCTACCGTTATTATTATTATTATTATTGTCATTGCTTTGGTTATTCGGCCTATTGTTATTGTTGTTATAATTTTGGTTTGGACGGTTATTATTATTAAAATTACTCCTGTATTTTCTGAAGTTGTTATTATTATTATTGTTTATGTTACCGCCCCTATCATTAAAATGGTCATTCCTCCTACGACTCCTTCGGTAATATCCTTCATGTTCCTGATCCTCGAGCAGTGCGGACATAGCTGATATAGTTTTAATTTGCCCCCACTGACGTGCCTTAGCGACACCCTCCTCAAAGTGGTACGACAGTTTTGTAACGAGACATTCTTCAGGTATTTTTGTTTCTAAATTTCTTGCTAGACACACCTGACCCAAGAAATAGGAAGTCATTGTTCCTCCTCTGTTCGCATCGTATTTGCCGTGGCATATGTGGTCGCGTACTATGTTTTGTGTGGCCTCTGACCAATATTTCGCGCGGAATTGAGTCTTGAATTCCTCGTAACTGTTGACTTCGTGGCGCGTTGCAGTCCACCAATTATCATATATTTCTTTGAAATGCTCATCTATCAAGCTTCTTATGTTGTTCCATCTGGTCTCTCGGATTCGTGCCAAGTTTTCTTCAACGCGTGCTAAGAATTCCATAGGGTTTTTCCGATAGTTTTTAAAATTAATCACGTCGCGGTTGTCATTTGGTAGCAGATACTGACCTTGGATAGGACGGTTGCGAATAACTTCAATTTCTTCCCGTATTTGCACGATTTCTTGTTGTTTTAGTTCCTCAATTCTTTCCCGATTAGCGACGGTTAAATTTCTTACCGCGTCCACTGATGTGCTCACCTCCTCACAGCGCTCACCTACGTCGGTCCTCACCCGCTTAATTTCCTCTTGACTCATTCTTTTCAAGGATTCTATTCGGGCTTCGGTCACCTCCTCCATGGTGTCGATCCTCCCGTCGACCTCTTCTCTTGTTCGCTTTAAGTCCTGGTCTTGCTGTTCGCACCTTTTGTTTACTTCCATTATTTCTTCCCTCACGACCGCTATCTCCACGTCTATAAATAAATAAACCTCCGCTCAACAGTCCGTTAAGGACCAAGGCGTACCGCGCGGTTTTTGTGTTAGTGTGACGGTGTATGGCTAGTACTACGCGCCACCAGCCGCTAGTTGCGGTATTCACAGCCAGGAGGCGGCGCTGTTATCTCAGCGCCTACTCAGTTTGCCTCACGACGCTGAGTGCACGCCGTACGGAACCTCCGCCGGGAATTGAACCCGGGACTACGAGCGCATCAATCGCCCGCGTTAGCCACTAGACCACCTGGAGGCTCTTATCTCCACGTCTATTCTGGTGTTAATTTTCTCATTACCTTCTTCCATCCTCCTGCTAATTTCAGTTAAGGTGGTGTTTAATTCTTCTCTGATGGCTCTACTGTTGTCATCTATTTTACTGTTTAGCATGTCCATGGATTTATGGGTATTATCTATCCTTTTATTCAAGTCTTCTTTCAGTGACTCCATATTTTTACTAATAGACTCCATATTTTTATTTAAGTCACGATGATTCTCCTTCATTGACTCTATATTTTTATTGATTGACTCCGTATTTTTATTCATCGAGTCATTATTTCTAGTCATCTGTTCCATCATTCTCATCATCATACTCTCCATCCTCGCCCCTTCGGTTGTTTTGTTTGGTTGGTCGCTGACCATTACCCCCACTTCCGGTTCTACCTGGGGTGTTTCTTCAGGTCGAGTTTCAATATTATTAATGGTAATGACTTCCATCTCGTGTGTGGGTTGTGTCTCATATGTCTCCGTATCTAGTGGTATTTCTGCTACCCGACTGTCCTTATATCTCGTATCATATTGATGGGTGTGTGGCATGTTTATTCTTTTGTGTCTACCGGGCTGTTTATCGATATATAAAATATTTTTATTTAATATTTTTAAGCCACACTAGTTGGTGCGCCAATTTGTAACCAAACTAAACCGGAATGGTCTAAATAAAATTTAATTACATTTAAAATATTATTTAGGAATATATTAAAGTATGTAGTGGTTGAAAATAGAAGGTTACTAACTCTCAAAAGTGGTTTAAAATGTAACATTCGAGGTTACTCAAAGTGTGTTTACAATTGTAGAATCATAATTGTCTGAAAAGAATTCCCTTAGATAAAACAAATAAAATAGTGGTGTTAATATTATTTAAATACTAGCGTTGCTTCAGTTTAAAAGTAAAGTATAATAGTTGGTCGCTCGATGATGATGATCGTCTTGTTGATACTAGCTGTGAAACTTCTCCTCCAGGTCGATAATAGTCTAAGTACGTTACGTCTAGTAATGTCTGGACAATAGAATAAACATAATATACTTTCACGTACCTGGTCGTGTTTTCTAGAAGTTCAATAAGCTGTCAACACAGTTTACAAAAACCAACTCACTTTAGCTACAAGGTTAAGTTACCTTGTTTGATAGTGGGCGCCACACGGATTTATTTTGGGAAAATCCCGTGTAAAACCCATAAATAGAATCAATTAATGATTCTATTGAAATTAAAATAATTGTTTATTACCTTTATGGCAATGCTATTCCAAGTACTCAATCACAACTGAAGGTTGTTTGAGTTTTCTGAATAAAATATTTAGCTATCTGTTAGAAATGAATTAAGTCGAGTTATGCTGTTAATAATGGGATTTTATTCATACCCTTGATAGAGAATTCAAACAAATATAATTAAAAACATACAATGATGTACAATTGTAAATAAGTTATTATATACCCTGTAAGGCTTGATCAGAACATAAGCAGTAAATCTGGCTAAGTCCAGATATTTCTTTTTACTTTAAACATTAATTTTAATTAAATCTCAGGTGTAAGTTCTTTGAGACACAAAAAAGAAAGTTTATGCCTACACAATAGCTAATGATTTTCTGATATAATATTGACTAGTACTGTCTTTGACGTTACTATTATAAAGTAAACAAGTAAAAATAACCTATTTGATAGGTTGTGCGTTCGTCACGCCTGAATTATGATTTACAAAGGTTATATTTTAGAGAACACTTATAACTAACATTCAGCTTAACTAATATTGACAAATTCATAAAATAAATTTAGACATGGTGTAACATAAAAAATGTTTCAGTGTTTTTGCGTCAGTACAGATCAGTGTATTAAAACGTACAGGTTATAGCACTACAGGTTACAGAAAAAATGAAAAATGATTACACTGTTACCTGGGATTTTAATCTTACGATTAAAATTTCAATTAACACTTCGATAATCGGATTATAATGATTATCGTTATTCACTACACACGCACTTGAACAGAGAATTTCGATCCGCTTCTAACTTACAGGATCATAAATAATACTATTTAATTCTTTCTGCTGTTCATTATTTTTCCCGCACTAAAATGAAATAATACTGCACATAATCACAATGGTTCCTTGTAGAATAATTTGAAGTAGTTGTAGTTTGTTGTCGAACTGTTTCCTTTGATGTGTTCTGGCGATGACGCTATCAGTTATTAAAAATGTTGAGATGAGATCGGCGTACCTGTCACACCGAATGCCGTTAAGAAGTGTCTGCTGAAAATTCGTTCCGGCTCTTTTTATAGTCGATACCTTGATCGGCTCTAGGCAACAGTGTTAATTACTAAGAAATTTTGTCATTGGCTTAGACAGGTGTGATGAATGTGACGTATGTTTTTTCCAACCGTCAAAACGGTTTTTATAACTGCCAAAAGCTAAAGTGATTGACAGCTACCGATGTTATTGGTATTTACGACCAAATTTCTTAAACATATTTTGTAAATGATGCTAACGCCTTTCACGCACTTAATACAGTTGCGATTGGGGCTGTATCGCCATCAAATTAAAGAATATTTTGTCCTCTTTAATTTGATATAGTTTGATACCGAGTTAATTTCACTTTTACTGACATTGCTACATAAACAATGTTCAGGTACACTATTTCGCACTGTCGTCTGTTTACCAAAATCGGCAATTATACACTTTGACTAATATTGTTTGTGTCCTACATCGCGTTTTATCACTCGAACGTTTATGTGAGAACACTATTAATTCTGTACTGATGTTTAATTACTGTACATTATGAATAAACCTTAACTCTATACATTGTAATGAACTGTTCTTACATACTATGATATTTCGTTTCACATTAATTTGCTCTATTCTACTAACTAACAATCGAATTATAAATCATATCATTTTAATAATGCTTATTGCTATGTTTTAGCATAACAATTGTTTTGTGTAGGTGACCTACATTTCGATTACTTCCTAATAATCATCTCATTAATGATTGTTTGGTCTAGGCCTTGTTAAGGCATACCATCTATACTGGAATTCTGCCTTAAAAGCTTTTATTAGTTCACAATTCGGTAGTTTTGCTGAGGTAGCTTATTGGTATAAGATTCCCTCTTACAAACGTGTTTATTTGTCATAAGTATAGTTGAGATTGAACTATAGCTTCATTTTCAGTTTGTGGCCATTGCTAATTTTAGTTCTTGGCGTTAATAATTACTAGTCATATTTAATTTATTATCAGCCAAATGCTGATTCTGATCTCACATTATTCAGATTCTTATTTAATCATTTTTTAGTAACATATCATATTCTGTTTACATTATTCACTGACTCGCTTGACAGCTTAAAGTGAATTTAAACTTGTCCATCAGTTTGTGTCAGTTATAGTCTGGTTGTAGTGTCAAACAGTATTTGGGTTTGCTGTTTCTTGTGGCACTTCTGCTTCTTTCTTCCTCCATGATTCCTCTCTTCTTGGTTATTCTTATCATTACCTTATCTATTTATATTATCATCTTGCATTTATTAAACCTGATAGTATATGTTTAGGTTATGTAACATTTTGTTATGTTACAATATTTAAAACTAATATTAAGTTGTACAAAAGTTAATCTTCATCACTATCTTCCTCAATAACTGGTTGCACTTCCTCAAAATGAAATAATTTTGTAAGAACTTCTGCAGGCCGTATAATTTTTGACAAATATCTGCCATATGATAAGTAATAAATAACAGCAGCGATATGTGAACAACATCCAATTGTTCTATTACCATTTGCACAGTTACAACAATAACGTTACAATATTCCATCCATTTCACTACTATTTGGGTTATAATGTAAATATCATTTATACGTTTTGCTGTTTATATGTCTTGACCTCACTTCAAATCGAACAATCTCTGGTTTAATTTTTAACGTACTCGCAGGGAATGAACCATTTTCATCTATAATTTCTGCTAAGTAAGATACAGATTGGGAAAGCTGATAAGATCCTGTGAAAAAAACTTTTAATTCGTCTGATGACATTTCTGGGAAATCGAGCAATCCTCTGAAGATAACAACTGAAACGATGTTACTTTTCTATTCCAGTTAGCATTTTCAACTTCTACAGCCAATGTATTTACATCATTTTTGGTAGCATTCATCCGACTGATAATTTCGTCAAGTACGTAGTCCTTTATCTGAATTTAATCGTTTTCCAAAACGATTTTGAAGGAAGCAGGCTATTCGACAGTATAAACCGGCATCAGGAAGAGAGAATTTTCTTGAGATCTTTCTTATCTTCGTTCTTCTTTTTGTCATCTTTCTGCTTCTTCCTGTGTCTGCCGTAGCAGCATTTTGAAAGCTTCCGTCATCTGACTGGCATCCATTGTTTACCGATTAATTATGAATTTTCCTCGTCTTGTACAAAGTGTCCACTGTTTCCACCTGGTAACCGCTCTATCCCACTTCTGACACCACTGTTGCGACGGTCTACTTGATTGTCGTAGGTACAGTGGAAAACAAATTACAAGACACCAATTAAGTCACTAATCACCAGCTTTAATTTTCACAGTTAAACAGTTCGTAATTAACAACACAGTCTCTTACAACAAATCAAATAAAAATTGTTCACGCGCAAATAAATGTCAACTAATATTAAAACACAATTGTATTACAATATACCGTCCGATTATAAAACACAACACTTAACTAATAACCACTTGAATGGACACAGTAATATCGGCAGATAATCACTTGTAATCGCCCGAGAATAAACTCGGACCGCACTGTAAATATATCGCGACTAATGCTGAAAACTAAGACTGCTGCTGCCATGTATTTATACCTCCGCTCACAGACCAGAACGTTCTAAACTACGTCTTAGCGCCAGTGTGAACTATGTAATTAATTGTGGCCTTGACACAGTCCCCGCTGCTGGCGGCTTCGAGAAAACTCTTGCGAATGCATCTAGAGTCACGTATGCCACACACACATTAGAGCGAGATTCTTCTGGCACATTCGACAAACACATAGATTGTTCTGTGGTGTCGTAACACTATTGAAACAGTATTATATTCATAAAATAATAAAATATATATTCTTTTACGAAAAGTTGAATTATTATTAATAAAAATACACACACAGTGTTTATTTAGCACTTTATACAAATTAAATAAATACAAATATAAATAATCAATAAATTAACTATTCCCTAATGAAACTTTGTGGAATCACAAAAGTAAATTTTATTTCACATTGTTAGTCATACTGCTGTTTGTTGCAATTTTATTTCCCTCAGCTGTTTTTTTATTTCTGGTGTCTGCTGCTTGTAAAGTCAACTCATTTTGTGATTTACGTGTACTTTTGTGTGGCTATGCAATAACAATATTTTGCCAGTTATACAGTGTTGTGGTTATTGTATAAGTATTGTTATCCTTTATTCGGAATTAATCAGTTTTAATTCAATACCTGAGCAGTAATTTGTGTGTAGTTATTCATACAGTGTTTTAGTGTTTGTGAAGAAGGCTGGAAGCAAGCATAGTTATTAAAGCTGTCTAATGGTAAAGTTTGTAAATAATTCATGTTTTCATAGTTTATTTGGTAGAGTATATGTTCTACATAATTTTGATGACAACAGCCAAACTGTGAATATCAAAAGATTTCTGAAGAAGTGCCAATGTTTATTATACGAGGGCTATCCAGAAAGTAACAGACGTTTTGACCGACCGCGGCGGTGGGCGGGGATAGAGCCGCCATCTTGGTGTCGGAACGTTCCTACACTCAGTACGCAACCAGCTGTGGTAGCGTGCGGTCTGTGCCCCTCTTACTTTGCTCTCTGTGACGTGTTAAAATGTGCGCTGCAATAGAAAATCCCGCCACTTGTGAGGTGCGTTCTGTGATTAGGTTTTTGTTCGCAAAAAATCACAAACCAATTGAAATTTATCGCCAAGTTTGTGATGTGTACGGAAAAGGAATAATGAGTGAAAGCCGAGTGAGGCAATGGTGCATTGATTTTAAAAATGGCCGTACCAATGTTCACGATGAGGACCGCAGTGGTAGACCTAGCCATGTGACTGATGAACTGGTGATGAAAATCAACGACAAAATTCGTGAAGATCGTCGTTTCACGATTACGGAACTTTCGAAACAATTTCCCCAAATTTCACGGAGTTTGGTGCATGAAATTGTGGCGGAAAAGCTTGGTTACCACAAATTTTGTGCTAGGTGGATTCCGAAAATCCTAACGGAAGACCACAAAAAACAGAGACTGGCTGCAGCACTAACTTTCCTCGAAGATTACGACAAAAATGGTAACAAAGTTATCGATCGTATCGTAACTGGGGACGAGACTTGGGTGAAGCATGTCAATAGTGAAACAAAAAGGCAGTCGATGGAATGGGGACACACAAATTCTCCCAAGAAACCAAGGGAGTGTTTGCAAACGCTGTCAGCAAGAAAGATCATGGCTACTGTGTTTTGGGACTCTGAAGGAGTGATTCTCGTTGATTTTCTTGAACGTGGCACAACAATTAACTCAGAGAGGTATTGTGAAACACTGAGAAAGTTAAGGCGCGCAATACAAAACAAGCGTCGGGGAAAACTTAGTGCGAAGGTTTTGTTTTTTCACGACAACGCACGTCCACACACGGCCAATCGTACCCGAGAGCTCTTCGATAGTTTTGGATGGGAGGTGTTCGATCATCCACCATACAGCCCGGATTTGGCGCCGAGCGACTATCACCTCTTCCCAGCGATGAAAACATGGCTCGCTACACAACGCTTTGATACTGACGCCGAACTGCATGCTGGTGTAAACCAGTGGTTGAAATCGCAGGCGGCAGATTTCTACAGAGACGGTATTGAAAAACTTGTGCCACGGTATGATAAGTGCCTTAATTTGAATGGCGATTATGTAGAAAAATAGCTTAAGAGTGTACCTTTCAAATGTATATAATAAAATTTTGTTTTTTCATTTTGTACATTTTTTATTTCAAAACGTCTGTTACTTTCTGGATAGCCCTCGTATATAATTAAATTTAGAAAGTAATGACTTTGTCCACTTTATTTTTTTAAATCTTTAATGATGAACATTCGAGAATGTGTAGTAGCTGGCAGTTGTCAGGGAGCATGCATATTTAAGAACAGGCATACAGTGTTTCAGTTAGCATTCACGTTTTAAAATGTTATTTTATTTACTGTGCTTCAATTTGTGTGTAGTACTCTGAACTGTGTGAAAAATAGTTCACAGACATTATTATCATTTGATTAGTCTTTACTAACCATGTGTTTACAGTGTAACATGACCAAGTGTTACATAACCTAGACATATACCCATAGAATGAATAAATACATGAAGATAATGTAAGTAGATAATATAATGATAAAAGTAGCGAAGAAGAAAAGAACCATCGAGGAAGAAAGAAGAAGAAGTGCCACAAGAAGCAGTAAACAAAACACTGCTTGACACTACAACCAATACTATAACTGACACAAACTAATGGACAAATTAAATTCACTTTAAGCTCTCAAGCGAGTCAGTGAATAACTTGAATGTAATTTCACATGTTAATAAAAAATAATTAAGTAACGACCCGAATAATATAATATCAGCAACAGTATTTGGGCTGAGAATAAATCAACAATGACTAATAACTATTAATGCCTATAACTAAGATTAGCTATGGCCACAATATAAAATTGAAACTGTATTACAATCTCAAATGTACTTATAGTAAGTAAAAATAATTGTAAGAGGGAACCTTATATAAGTAAGTTACCTCATCAAGGTACCAAAATGTAAACTAATAAACATTATTCAGGCATAAATCCGATGTAAACGGTATGCCTAGGCAACGCCTAAAACGAACAATTGTCAGTAAGGTGATAAGTAGAAAGTACTACGAGTGTAAATCACATACACTGAACAATCTTTATACCAAACGTAGCAATAAGCATTGTTAATATATTATACAAGTAATAACTCAATTATTAATGAATAGCATAGAGCAAAATAGTGTAAACCAAAATGTCATTAGGAAGTAAGGATAGTTCATAGCAATGTATTACATCAATAAGTTAAGATTTAATCATTATATTCGCTAAATAAGTATAAAGACGGTTATATTAGTATTCCAACACAGACGTTTAAGTGAAAACGCGATGTGCAGCACAAATAATGTATTGATAAGAGAGAATCATAGCCGGCGGCGTTAGCAGACGACAGCGCGAAGCCAAATACCTGAACATTATTTATTAAAAAATGTCAGTGAAAGTGTAAATAAACCAGTGTCAAACTATATCAAATTGAAGAGTAAAAAATATCCTTTAATTTGATAGTGATACGACCCCGATCGCAACTATAATAAGTGCGTGACATGCGTTAGCATCATTTGTAAATAGAAAGTAAAAAATCTGTTTATTAATAACAACAACAACGACGGCTGTCAATCATTTTGGCAAAAAGACGGTTAGTGACAGTTGGAAAACAATGCGTCATTTTCGTAACGTCTGGTTAAGCCAATCAGAAAATAGCTTACTAAATGAAACAATCGCCTAAGCCTTATCAAAACAGGGGGTATATAACGGAATGCAGGTAATTTCCGTTAGACACTTTTGACATTCATCACGAGCAAGCAGGTGCCGCTCGTCACATCAAAATTTTTATTAACTTATAGCTTCATGTAATAGTGCGTCCATTGAATTATTTCGGCAACAACCAATAACTACAATACAGTGTACATAGAATCAGTGCATCGATGTGAAGTATTTACTTTATTTAGTGCGGGATATATCGAACAGGAGAAAATAATTAAATAGTATTATAAAAGGTCCTTTTTAGTCAGAAGCGGACCAATATTCTCTGTTCAAGTGCATGTGTAGTGTATAGCCAGGGTCATTACAATCCGATCCCTGGAGAGTGTAATTAAATTTTAATCGAAAATATTAAAATAAAGAGGTAACAGCGTGACAATTTATTCCATTACTCTGAGTGCACTAATATATATATTTTGTAAACAAAATTTGTACTGACGCATAACACCAAAACATTTTCTACGTTACACAATGACTGAATTTATTTAGTGGATTTGTCAATCCTGTTTAAGAATGATGTTAGTCTTAAGTGGTCTCACTATATAACTTTTGTGAATAATTAAGCAAGCGTGACGAATGCCTAACCTATAAATGGGTTTGATTTTTTGTTAGTAAACAACAAGGCATTACTAGTCAATATTGTTTTATAAAATAATTCACTTTTGTGTAGGCATGAGCATTCTTTCTTGTGTTTCAAAGAATTTACGCCCGAGATATAAATAAATTTAATGTTTAAAGTAAAGTTTATCTGGACATAACCAGAACTGTTGTTTATGCTCTGAGCTAGTATAATAGGGTAAGTGAACGAAATATTTTCAATTGTATATCAATGTATTTTCTTAATTATGTTTGTTTGAATTCATCATCAAGGGTACAAATAAAACCCAGTTATTAGCAGCATAACTTTGACTTAATTTATTTCAAAAAGTAAATAGAGAATTAATTCAAAATAATCAAAGTAACTTTTAGTAGAGATCATACGTTGTTGAATTTGAATTGCCATAAGGGCAATAAACATAATTTCAGTTCTAAAGAAGAGAATTATTAATTATTTGATTCTATTAATGGGTTTTACACGGGATTTTCCCGAAATAAACCTGTGTGGCGCCCATTATTAAACAAGGTAACCTAACCTTGTAAATAAAGTAAGCTGGTTTTGTAAACCGTCTTGGCAGCTTATTAATTTATTAAAAAAGTGAACTTCCGAACTTCCAGAATCACGACCAGGCACGTGGAAGTGTATTTTATTAATTTTATTGTCCAGATGTGACTAGACTTTACGTACCTAGACGACTGTAATCCAAGGAGGAGTTTCGCTGCCAGAATCAACACGACGGCTACCTTCATCAAGCAACCAGCTAGTACGCTTTATTTATTGAATTAAGCAACGTTATTGTTCAAACAACATTACTGCAATTATTTTATTTTTATCTAAAGGAGTTCTTTTAAGACAATTATAATTTTTTTTCGATTCATCATAACTTGTAACTTTAATTTTCAATTGTAAACACACTTATAACTTCAAATACTACCTTTTAAATATTTTATAAACCATTTAATTGGGAGGAATCTAGTTATTTACAAATTGGCGATCAGCAACGTGAGGCTGAAAAAATATTAGACAAAAATATTTTTTATATTTATAATCAGCCCGGCAGACACAAAAGAACAAACATGCCACACACACATCAATACGACACAAGATACAAGGACAGCCGAATAGAAGAAATACAGATAAATACAGAGACACCGGAGACACAACCAACATCCGAAATGGAAGTCATTATAATTAATAACATAGAAACTCGACCAGAAGAAACACCCCATGCAGAACCGGAAGTGGAAGTAATGGTCGGCGACCAACCCGACAAAGCCACCGAAGGGGCAAGAATAGAGAACATGATGATGATGATGATGATGGAACAAATGACTAGAAATAATGAGTCGTTGAAAGAAGACGGTAGGAAATCCCGGGAAGAGAATCAGAAGAACATGGAAGCATTAAAGGAAGATTTAAATAAAAACATGGAGTCATTAAAAGAAGATCTCCATACGAAATTAGACGACAATAATAGAAATATGGAGTCATTAAGAGCCGGCCTACATGCACGATTAGACGACCAGAATAAGAACTTCGAACTATTGTAGGAAGACCTGAAGAAAAAGATAGACAATACCAATAGAGCCATGGACACGTTAAACAATAAAATAGACGACAGCAGCAGAGCCTTAAAAGAAGAGTTGAATACCGCGTTAAATGAGATTAGCCGGAAGATGGAGGAAGGTAATGAAAAAATTAATACCAGGGTGGACGCGGAGATAGCGGTCGTGAGAGAAGAAATTACAGAAGTGAACCAAAGATGTGAACAGCATGGCCAGGATTTAAAACGAACGAGAGAAGAGGTCGACGGGAGGATCGACAACATAGAGGAGATAACTGAAGCCCGGATCGAATCACTGAAAAGAATGAGCCAAGATGAAATCAAGCGGGTGAGAACCGACGTAGGTGAGCGATGTGAGGAGATAAGTGCATCGGTGGACACGGTAAGAACTTTAACCGTCGCTAACCGGGAAAAAATTGAAGAGTTAAGACAACGCGAAATCGTGCAAATGAGAGAGGAAATTGAAGTCATCCGGAACCGTCCTATACAAGGTCAGTACATACAACCGACTGACAACCGTGACGTCATCAATTTCAAAAACTACCAGAAGAATCCGATTGAATTTTTAGCACGCATCGGCGAAAACTTGGCAAGGATCCGAGAAACCAGGTGGAATGTAATAAGAAGCCTAATCGATGAATATTTCAAGGAGATTTATGACAATTGGTGGACTGCCACACGCCATGAAGTCAACAATTATGACGAGTTCAAAACACAATTCCGCGCGAAGTATTGGTCGGAGACCACACAAAATATAGTGCGCGATAACATATGCCATGGTAAATATGATGCAGGTAGAGGAACTACGATGACATCTTATTTCTTAGGTAAGGTGTGTTTAGCACGCAACCTAGAACCAAAAATACCAGAGGAGTGCCTCATTACCAAGCTTTCGTACCACTTCGAGGAGGGAGTCGCCAAAGCACGCCAGTGGGGACAGATTAAGACAATACAAGCCATGTCAGCCTTACTCGAAGATCAAGAGCACGAAGGGTATTACAGAAGAAGTCAACATTGCAGGAGGAATGACAACTTCCAGGACAGGGGCGGTAATCCAAATAATAATAATCCGAATTTCAGAAATTACAGAGGTAATTTTAATAATAATAATAATAATAATAATAACAACTCAAACCAAAATTACAATAATAACAATAATAATGACAATAACAGTAGACCTAATAACCAATATAATAACCATAATAATAATAATAGTAACTACAGTAATAATAATAATAGGCGACAGAATTACAATAATAATCCAAACCGACCACAAAACCAAGGCGGGAATAATCCACCGCAACAATATCGTAGAGCGAATTATGTTCAGGCCAACTATGACCCAGGTAGACGGCGGTACTACCAGCGACGAGATAGTTTCAGTGGGGATAGAAGAGATGTAAGAGGAGGACGGTGGAGGAGTAACAGTATTGAGGGCGACAACCGCAACAATGACTACCGGCCACAAGTGAATTTTGTACACGCCAGTGACCAGCCCGACCCGAGGAGACCTGATACCCGGCCACAGCCAAACACCACGAACAATGATGACGAAGGGGATTGGGTGCCAGTCTGTGAGAGGCCTGGCTTTACAATATTGCACAACCGAGCAGGCAGCTCTAGAGAGTCCAGACCCGGAGATGACAGCCGACCCAGCACATCCCAAGACGCCAGAATACAATACCCATGATAAAAAACTACTAGTACTGTACATAGGCCCTTATACCGTAACAAAGGACTATAAAAATCATATGCATAAGGAAATTTGTTATGAGATGTTATTATAGGGTGCCAAATATCACAAACATGTTGTACTAGAGACAGCTATAAAAAGGGTACCTGTGAAACGTAATTGTCCCAACCAAAGAACCCAATAGAATGGAAAGGCCCCATAGAACCCCAATATATAAACAATAAATGTAATTATTATTATAAAAGGACAAATTATATTATTGTACGACGATTACCACAAGAGTGTTTATTGTATAAGAAACGTTAAAAGTATCTACCGTAAAAGGATTAAACTAGTAATCAGGAGGGTCATGTATGATACCCAAGGTATTGAAAGTGTCTAATTGCCTATAGCAAGCCTATTTACCATATTGTGTTATAAAAAGTGTGTAGTATAAGTGGGTATGCCAAAACTATTTGTTACATATTAAATAAGAACCAGATTTATCATATTAAGTAATAGAAAAAATGTGTATTATAAACTAAATAATCTAATGATAAGGAAGATATCTATTATATTATATAGAACAAAAGAGTATCATATAACAAAAATGTACATAAAGTAGTGATATAAAATTACTCTAATACTCCTATGTTAAATCAAAACTAAGAATTATATATAAAACCGTCCAGAATAAAGGTTTAAACAACTAACCTTTGAAGGAGTAGAGAGGCAGAACACCAAAGAGAGTCAATTAGAAAGATGGCTATTACTATTATGGAATGAAGAGAAAGAAAAATGTTATTTAATTACCAAATGTTGTATGTAACAAGAATTTAATTGTCAAATATTGTATACCCCTCACAAAACCAAAGAAATTATATAAAATCATCCAGAATAAGTGTAAATTATCAGACACTTGAAGGAGTAGAGAGGCAGAATACCAAAGAGAGTTAATTATAAAGAAGGCTATTATTATTATGGAATGAAGAGAAAGAAAAATGTTATTTAATTACCAAATGTTGTATGTAACAAGAATTTAATTGTCAAATATTGTATAACCCTCACAAAACCAAAGAAATTATATAAAATCATCCAGAATAAAGGTTTAACCAACTAACCTTTGAAGGAGTAGAGAGGCAGAATACCAAAGTGAGTAATTACAAAGAAGGCTATTATTATTATGGAGTGAAGAGGAAGAAAGGTGTTATTCAATTATCAAATATTGTTCAAATGTTATTGAATGATTATTATCTGATATAATAGAGAAAAATGCCTATGAATAAATAACAAAAATAAGTGTCAAAATACTACTGTTATCAAGGGATATAAAAAAATATTAATTAGACAATGAAAAAGTATCTATTGTATTTACCAACAAGATATGTCAGAGAATATCTAACAAAAATGAGAGTAGATGAATACTGTAAACCCTGATAATTCAGGATAATTGTAAACTATTGATGAGAGTAAAACTTGTAAACTATTGTAAGAGTGAAATATTGTAAACTCTATAGTTAAGAAACAACTGCATGATTGTATGATGATCAATATAAGTGTGTAAATTTAAGAATACTCAGATGAACCAAAACAAATTACCAACTAGTATAGAAAAGTAACAACAAGGCTAATAAAGAACATAGCCAATATGTCAAGTCTGAAAGGGAATAATTACCTGTGAAAGGAAGTATGTTAGAAAGTATAAAGGAATGAAATGTGATACAAATGAAACCTCTAATACCTTGAATGTTATATTATTGAAAAATGATGATATGTTATATTTTATGTGTTGTGATAGTGCAACTGTTGCTACGTGCAATTTTTATTTTGTCCCAGACAGAGATGAGGATGCCTCTGATTCTGAGGACGTGTAGTTGAGGAACGGCGGAGAATGGATGCCAAATAGAGCCCCTCTGACTCCGAACCCACTACAAATGTTAGGGAATTATATGGTAATATATCAAGGATTATTAATAAAGAATCTGTGAGGTAAAAAATGAAAGAACCATAGAGCTTATCACGAAAATAAAGATATGTAATGAGAAAGAAAAAATGTATTATTGTAAGACAGGAAATTATTAGTTTAAGAAGTGAAACCTATTGTAATTAAATTACTTAGAATATGAGAAACTTGAAAAAATACTAGTAAGCTAAAAATTATACCACTAACCAAGAACTCAATCTAGTGCAACACACTAATAGAATGTTAAATTCAATGCAGAGAGTACAAGACAAAAAGCAGTAATAATATACTAAAACTGAACTGAAATGATAATTTTATAAATAAAATTTTCTCTCAAATTATCAATTTTGGGAGGGGAGTATATGTAACATGACCAAGTGTTACATAACCTAGACATATACCCATAGAATGAATAAATACATGAAGGTAATGTAAGTAGATAATATAATGATAAAAGTAGCGAAGAAGAAAAGAACCATCGAGGAAGAAAGAAGAAGAAGTGCCACAAGAAGCAGTAAACAAAACACTGCTTGACACTATAACTGACACAAACTAATGGACAAATTAAATTCACTTTAAGCTGTCAAGCGAGTCAGTGAATAACTTGAATGTAATTTCACATGTTAATAAAAAATAATTAAGTAACGACCCGAATAATATAATATCAGCAACAGTATTTGGGTGGAGAATAAATCAACAATGACTAATAACTATTAATGCCTATAACTAAGATTAGCTATGGCCACAATATAAAATTGAAACTGTATTACAATCTCAAATGTATTTATAGTAAGTAAAAATAATTGTAAGAGGGAACCTTATATAAGTAAGTTACCTCATCAAGGTACCAAAATGTAAACTAATAAACATTATTCAGGCATAAATCCGATGTAAACGGTATGCCTAGGCAACGCCTAAAACGAACAATTGTCAGTAAGGTGATAAGTAGAAAGTACTACGAGTGTAAATCACATACACTGAACAATCTTTATACCAAACGTAGCAATAAGCATTGTTAATATATTATACAAGTAATAACTCAATTATTAATGAATAGCATAGAGCAAAATAGTGTAAACCAAAATGTCATTAGGAAGTAAGGATAGTTCATAGCAATGTATTACATCAATAAGTTAAGATTTAATCATTATATTCGCTAAATAAGTATAAAGACGGTTATATTAGTATTCCAACACAGACGTTTAAGTGAAAACGCGATGTGCAGCACAAATAATGTATTGATAAGAGAGAATCATAGCCGGTGGCGTTAGCAGACGACAGCGCGAAGCCAAATACCTGAACATTATTTATTAAAAAATGTCAGTGAAAGTGTAAATAAACCAGTGTCAAACTATATCAAATTGAAGAGTAAAAAATATCCTTTCATTTGATAGCGATACGACCACGATCGCAACTATAATAATTGCGTGACATGCGTTAGCATCATTTGTAAATAGAAAGTAACAAATCTGTTTATTAATAACAACAACAACGACGGCTGTCAATCATTTTGGCAAAAAGACGGTTAGTGACAGTTGGAAAACAATGCGTCATTTTCGTAATGTCTGGTTAAGCCAATCAGAAAATAGCTTACTAAATGAAACAATCACCTAAGCCTTATCAAAACAGGGGGTATATAACGGAATGCAGGTAATTTCCGTTAGACACTTTTGACATTCATCACGAGCAAGCAGGTGCCGCTCGTCACATCAAAATTTTTATTAACTTATAGCTTCATGTAATAGTGCGTCCATTGAATTATTTCGGCAACAACCAATAACTACAATACAGTGTACATAGAATCAGTGCATCGATGTGAAGTATTTACTTTATTTAGTGCGGGATATATCGAACAGGAGAAAATAATTAAAGAGTATTATAAAAGGTCCTTTTTAGTCAGAAGCGGACCAATATTCTCTGTTCAAGTGCGTGTGTAGTGTATAGCCAGGGTCATTACAATCCGATCCCTGGAGAGTGTAATTAAATTTTAATCGAAAAGATTAAAATAAAGAGGTAACAGCGTGACAATTTATTCCATTACTCTGAGTGCACTAACCTATATATTTTGTAAACAAAATTTGTACTGACGCATAACACCAAAACATTTTCTACGTTACACAATGACTGAATTTATTTAGTGGATTTGTCAATCCTGTTTAAGAATGATGTTAGTCTTAAGTGGTCTCACTATATAACTTTTGTGAATAATTAAGCAAGCGTGACGAACGCCTAACCTATAAATGGGTTTGATTTTTTGTTAGTAAACAACAAGGCATTACTAGTCAATATTGTTTTATAAAATAATTCACTTTTGTGTAGGCATGAGCATTGTTTCTTGTGTTTCAAAGAATTTATGCCCGAGATATAAATAAATTTAATGTTTAAAGTAAAGTTTATCTGGACATAACCAGAACTGTTGTTTATGCTCTGAGCTAGTATAATAGTGTAAGTGAACGAAATATTTTCAATTGTATATCAATGTATTTTCTTAATTATGTTTGTTTGAATTCATCATCAAGGGTACAAATAAAACCCAGTTATTAGCAGCATAACTTTGACTTAATTTATTTCAAAAAGTAAATAGAGAATTAATTCAAAATAATCAAAGTAACTTTTAGTAGAGATCATACGTTGTTGAATTTGAATTGCCATAAGGGCAGTAAACATAATTTCAGTTCTAAAGAAGAGAATTATTAATTATTTGATTCTATTAATGGGTTTTACACGGGATTTTCCCGAAATAAACCTGTGTGGCGCCCATTATTAAACAAGGTAACCTAACCTTGTAAATAAAGTAAGCTGGTTTTGTAACCCGTCTTGGCAGCTTATTAATTTATTAAAAAAGCGAACTTCCGAACTGCCAGAATCACGACCAGGTACGTGGAAGTGTATTTTATTAATTTTATTGTCCAGACGTGACTAGACTTTACGTACCTAGACGACTGTAATCCAAGGAGGGGTTTCGCTGCCAGAATTAACACGACGGCTACCTTCATCAAGCAACCAGCTAGTACGCTTTATTTATTGAATTAAGCAACATTATTGTTCAAACAACAGTACTGCAATTATTTTATTTTTATCTAAAGGAGTTCTTTTAAGACAATTATAATTTTTTTTCGATTCATCATAACTTGTAACTTTAATTTTCAATTGTAAACACACTTATAACTTCAAATACTACCTTTTAAATATTTTATAAACCATTTAATTGGGAGGAATCTAGTTATTTACAACAGTCATATTAGTTATCATTGTCTATGAATTTTCAGTCATAGTAAGTTCATAACATTTCGTGTGTTAATTTCATGTTGTTATAAGTGTGATTTTTGTATAGTAAAGTTACGTTTAGTGATAAATTAGATGTTAAGAAATTAATAAAATTAGGTAAAATTGTACAATAGTTGTTTAGGTCAATACACTTGAAAAAAACCTTGTTCGTGGGGTCAAGCTACTGTTCTAAAACCGTGCTCATCAAAGGGTTAAGATACTTAAATTGTTTTTGTTTTTTTACTTGTTTCAGTTAAAAAACTCCATTTCAGAAACTAAAACGCCAGAACATTTAGTTGAGCTGTGTGGGAAGAATAATAATAAAACTGAGAAAAAACTGAAGAGTAAGTAAAACAGGATTTTGTGATCTTATAGTGCTTATGAATGTATATTGATTTTATAGTGGTCTTATGACAGTAAATTGTTTCTAATGAGAAAATTTATATATTTTATCCATTACTGTCTTCCTCTGTGTATGTTTTATAAGTAAATATCCCCACTAGTAAATATCAATGACTTAAGTGACATGTTCATAGCTTTCTTAATTTCTCACATGGTATCCTAATATTAACAAAGTTCTTCCAATAAAATGAAAATTAATTAATTTCACAATAATTATGTTAATTTTGATACTTCAGACCTATTCCAGAAGCTTCGGATAATTAGTTTAATTAAAGTGATTTTGTAACCTTACAAACTACCACCTACCTTGTCGTCTCACGTACCTTTTTAATTCCCGATATTCAGAAACTCCAGAATTCGTTAAGCGAGTTTTGAGTGGTGCAAACAGACTGAGGTAGCGACTTAATAATTTACACTAACACGTGGTCATTGTGAAATAGACATTGTTTTTTATTCTCATTAATTTGTTATAAAGGCCAATGTTACCCCATTTATGGGTGTTAAAACAGATTATTTTACTACACAAACATAATTATTATATTCCAAATAAAACTTATTTACTACTTAAGGACTAACTCTCTCTCTCTCTCTCTCTCTCTCTCTCTCTCTCTCTCTCTCTCTCTCTCTCTCTCTCTCCCCCCCCCACCCCTTTCTAGATTTGAGATCTCATTTTTAAAAGGTAATTTTCTGAATGATAGAAGAATTAATTGTGGGCTGATCGATCTGTTTCTCTGTACTTATCTGATTTTTCGTTACTCCTCGTGACACATTCTTTCTGGTTTGCACTTTCCTCGTACACTCGTTAAAACTGTCCGAAATTGCTTTTAAGGGTTTAATTTATTTGTCACTCACTGTCGACACTTGTTGATACTGAATTTGCTTGTTTAATTACATTTTTTGTTGTTTAGAGTCCAAAAATAAGGTTTGTCCGCGGACTTAGATTAAATACACCCGGCCGGGATAAGATGTTGGTCGAAACAGGGCGATCTCGGTCTCTCAGCGAAGTATATATTTGTGGGTCATGTGATAACCCCTTCTCTGCTGAATGTTCCACGCTGGCATATTTGTAAGTCTGGTCGACGCCAGAACGGCATTCCGATGTTACATAAACAGGGCGAGGCTCATGACGTCCATCAAAATACAATGCTTTACAGGCTGGACACAGCTAAAAATAGATGTCGCCTCACTTGTTTACAATCCACACCCAGGTTTCTTACGTCGCATTTTGCCACCGTTCTCTTAAACTGGTTTTATTTCTTAATTTTGACATGATTAAAAACTCTGAACCCCTTTTTACCTGTGACCCGGTTTGTACCGTCACAATTTGTAAGAGATAGCAGAGTATTTGTATATGATAAAGTTTGAGGCAAATGGAAAATTAAGGAAAAGAGTTTGTGTAAATAAAGTACTGTACCTAAAGGAAGAAATCCATCAAGATACCGTACTTTATAATTAAAAATACTTTAAATAAGTGAAATACAAATTCTGCGATATTTACATGTTTTTTCTCTGATAAATCTGTATGTTGTTTATCAGTGTCTTAGACTTGGCCTCAACATTTTTTCATGTTTTTTCTGTTGGTAATTATCTGTAATAAATTTTCGATTTTCTTTGTTACTTTGGTAATAGATTATGTTTGCATTGCTAATATCTGCATATTTGTAAAAACACGTTATTAACTTTTAGTTATACATATATGATTGCTAGTCATACTATAGTCAGCAAAATGTGTTTTTCTTTTTTTAGATTTTTTCTAAAAAAAAAATTGCCAATTATGAGATAAGTGGTATCTTTGTTATTACAGTTGAGTTGACATACTCATACTCATTTATCTCACAGCATTTGAAGGTTCTTGACTATTCAATAATAGTGAGACTTGGTGGCTTAGGTTGAGGTTATTCTGGATTATTCCTCATGCATGTTGCCAAAGAAGTATTTATTATAAGATGTTACCTATATTTTTTACCATTTGCGCTTAAAATTGATTCTTCTTTTTTATCCTGGTTACCCATTAATACAGATTCAGTGTTCCGTAATTCTGACAGACAGAACTTAAAACATCACCTTCAAAGTACATTTAAAAGTTAGCTTTCTCTATCATTAAGCTTTAAATAAGAAATTAAGAAGGCCACTTTAAAAATGGAGCCATTTCAGAACTTTGTGTTTTGGCTTTGGTCAAGACACAACAATAGTTACTCACTTCAGTACATATTTTAATAGCAGAATTACAAAACATACAGAGTTTTACAACTTGAATAATAACACAATGGAAACAACGTTGTCAGTAAAAAGAATTTAAAGAAACGGAAAATTTAAAAAGTACATTCACGCCAGTAAAATAAACAAATTTTCACCAAACAGAAATTATTATACAGTAATTATAAAAACATTATGAAAAATCCTAAAATAGTGTTTGTGTCAGTAAAAGTCTAAGAATTTAAAAAATTGACCACAAAGTTCATTAAAAGGAATTAAAATTGACTGCACAACCAAACATCAATTTATAAACATTTGAAAAATTAATAGTTTATTTATTTCAGTAAAACATTTTGTCAGTCAGTGCATCATTAAAACCCTTTAACCATTACAGGTCCCTTTAATTTTGCCTTGCGTACCCAATCGAGTCCACATAAATTTCAGCATTTTCACCTACAACCTGAGCTAACAAAGTGTATTATGTGTGACAGTTTTATACCACCTAGTACCTCTTGTTATTGAATAAAAAACACTATAGCTTATGTATAAATAAAAAATAATTTAAAAATTACTTTATTGTTAAAATTTATAGTCGATCATTGTGTGGTATTGTTCAGAAAATTTCGCAGATAAATCTTCAACATTAGGCGTATTATTAAAATTAAAAACTACCAGGATGTTGGGCTGTGGTTGATTGCTTACAACTTGGCTTGTTTACTAAACATCTTGGCCACTCACTGAAATGTTAGGTGGCCGAAATGTTTAGAAAATAACCCAAGTTGTTTTAGGAAATCGACCACGGCCCAACAGCCCAGTAGTTTTTAATTTTAATAATGTTGACAGCCTTTGCAGTAGATTTAGGCCTATTAACTAATTTGTTATTACTATAACTAATGTAATGTGATTTCATGGTGGACATAATTTTTATGTGTAATAAGCTGTATATTTCATGACTGAACATTGCAGAAGTTTCTTGCACAATCAAGCAGATTCTGGTGGTATCAAGACTTATGTGCATAATTATAGCACCAACTACAAGCCATTTAAAGGTTCTAATACCTAGCCACTTTTTTTAACAAAGATATAGTTGTGCTGAAATTCTTTTTTTTTTAAATGAGTAACATGCAATAAAACTTGTGATTGTTTACTGTCCCGGGTGTCAACTAGTGATGGCACTACACAAAGATGATATCCACTAACTGGTGGTATGATAAGTGGCATCTATAATGATGAAAATTAAAGAAAAGAATTATGTAACATATTATAGCATGAGAGGCCTAGTCATAAGTTGTTTGTCAAAATGGATTCAGGTCACAGGTTTGTGCGAGAATCAGTACACGCTGTGATGTGAGACTGGATAAGAGAATTGGGAAAATGGCAGACTGCACTGCTGCTAGTCCAGCAGTGCTTCAGAGAGAAGAATGCCAACAGAAAGTGGAGATAAAAGCATCTATGTTGAAAGTGGAAACAGCTGAGAGGATAATATAATCATGTAGCTGAACAATGAAAGCAGGAAGCGGGTAAAAAACATAAGCTTTTTTTGAAGCTACGGAAGAAGAAAGTGGGAGTGTATTTAGCTGTATGGTAATTTGAGCAAACAGAGGTAAATCTAAAGTACAAGAATTAGTATCAGAGTACACATTTTAAGTAAAGTGTACTAATTATGAAAGAACATGAAGTAGGGACATGTGCTTCAAAACAGATAGTTGAATATGCAGTTGAATAATAGTTGAATAATAACAGTAGCAGAAATTACAAATATTCAGACAAGATAAGATAAAAGAAAAAGCAGTATACCTTGTTGTGGGCCTGGTTTGTGGAAGCCTTCAATCAGTTGGTGACTTATCTCTGAACTCAAGCTGCTGTATTCATAGAACAATAGTCAGATGAAGAGAGAGTCTAACTTAATTCTTGCTTTTAAAGGACACACTGCATGATTGTTGAAAAAAGTGACTACCTGCCAGAACACCTGTAGCAAACTGACACAAGCTCTAGAACTACAGTATAGTAACTAGCATCCATACAGTGTATTGCAACATTTATGTGTACAAATTTATATGTAATTTAATTTGTATAGCCCCACGTTCTTTGGGAGCCAAATATGCAACATTTTAAATACCAACATTTAAGTGCACTTTAAATTTGTGGAGTCCCATGTTCTTTGGGACGCCAAAGGGTGACAAATTACCCTTCTTTGTGTATTTTAATCTGTACATTCATTTAACTCATACTCTTTATATAACATTCCTGTAATGGCATGTATGTATTTGGGGTTCAGGTGTATCTGTAATAATAACTCTATGTAACTTGTAACGGTATTTCAAATTTATTTAGTAATAATGAAATTGTGCGCAAGGCACTTGATTCGACTTAAAAACATACATTATTGCTTTGTTACTATGCCGTAAGGCTTACGCTGTATACATCCTTACTGACTAAATATTCTATTCTAATAATTATTTTATTAAAAAATATCATTTCCTGACTACTCAGACAATTAGTGTGCTTCTAAATAACAATGCTTAAATATCTCTTTTTTAGATATTGTAACGAAATTCAACATATTAATAGCTACTGAATTTATCTTTCTTTTTCAGTACTGATTTATAAAACTACCTTTTTTTACTTAAATGCTTTGCATTCTTTTCATTTCAATACAAATTTGAGCTCTTGTTTATGTTAATCTTACTTTGATAATATCTACCATTTTAACTCTATATTTACAAGAAATATTGGCTCTTAACTTTAAAATAAAACAATAATATCTTTAATTGTCTTTGAGTTAATTGTTCGACTAAGAGATAAATCAGTTGTTTATCACCTTATTGTTGTCAATCATACTCAATCGCAATCGATCCATCTGTAATCTTCCTCGTCTCGAACTCCAGCATCAGTTCCTCTTGTCCAGCGTCGGTTCTCTTGTCCAGCGTCGTTTCCAGACTTCAGTAATGTTCCTCTTGTCCAGCGTCGCTTCTCTTGTCCAGCGCAGTCGTCTCGCTCTCTGGAACTAAGTCGTCAGCTCTCTCGCTCTCCAGAACTTCATGTTACTTTTTTTCGTGCTGTTTCGGATGTCAGTTGATCATCTTATATGGATTTTCTTCTCGTGTAATTCTGTTACTATTTAAAAGTGATTGTATTTACAACTCAGTTACATAGTTGTATGTAACTGGAAGGATGAAACTATGTACAAAAAATAAATACTCCGTGCGGACGGGCAGAAGCTCCCGCTGCAATGTGGGTGATCAAAAAAAGATACAACTGTAGCGTGTGTGCCCTATTTATACCCACGTCTTGGTTAACACCTGCAGTTGTACGAAATCGACATGTCTGAAATTGTCTCTGGGTTTTGTTCCCCCACTCCTCATCAATTTCGCTATTTCTTATATTTCTGCGAATTGCAGAGTCCTGTAAGTATACTCTTATAACCATCTTATAACTATTTTCACTACACATGTTCACTGTACTTTTGGACATTGTAACTTAACCCTTTCGATCTGTACACAGTTATATCACCACAACACTCATATGTTGTGTCCCTTTCACGTGGTTTTCGTACACAGTATGTAGTTAATTTTATTACATTTTATTGTGTCTTTGGATTTTACTCCTTATTTATAGTTTATGAATAATTACGGAAAAACAGTAATTACACAATTATTCATACTGGGGTGGCAAACTCGCCTGCATAGACCTGCATCACACACACATGCAAAATACTGTTGTACACACTTTCAGTTACATCTGTGTGTGTGTACAAGTCGATTCAGGTCGAAACACCTGTCCATATTTTTGTCTGAGCCAAGCTTGCAATCCCTGACATGCTTACTTCTAATACATTATTAATTATTTTACAATTTATTATGTATATTTAAATTTTTATATTCAATGCTCTGTACAGCACTTATTTGTACTGTCGCATTATCCCTCTTTTTTTTATTGTTTGTAAAAAAAATATAACAAATAATAAAAATAGTATTCGTCATTTCACCCTTAATTGGAGTGTACACATACGTCTACCCTCCCCTCTTCACACGCTCACTGCTCGTGACCTTGTATGGTGGCTTCAATAACAGCTGATCTGACTGGTTTCATTGACCTCATTACTTTTATGTGTAGAACTTCCTAAATGACGTTGCGTGGAATTTACCAATTTATTTCTTCTGTATCTCATCATATACGATGAAAGTGTGATGTCCTACTCGCTGTCTTAACGTATACGGTCCATTATAAAGTCTGAAGAATTTCTTTGCCATATTCTCGTTTCTTTTCCCAATAGGATTTGCTTTGAGTAGTACACTCTCTCCTACATTAAATTGTTGTAGTTTGTGAGTTAGATTAAATCTCTCTACTCTCTTGTTACCTCTTTCTATTATCCGTTGCTTTGCATATTCAATTTTCACACTTATTGGTACAGGTACATTCTGGTTATTAGGTTTGTATATATACTTGGTCCAAAATCTGTTTGGCTTCTTATCTTCTTCCAATTCTATTGGAGTATATCCTGTTGCTTCACTATAATTTTCATTGAGGGCCTTCTCAATAAATGGTAAATATTCTGCCCATTTATTGTGTTGATCATGGCAGTATATTCGTAAATATTTACCTAATTCCTTGTTAACTCTCTCAGCAAGGTTTCCTTGAGGATGTCTTATGGATGTGAGTACAGGTTGTATTCCATTTTCCCTTAACGTCCTCTCCCATTTTTCACTCTGGAATTGTACACCTTGATCACTGAGTACCTTCTTCATTTTTCCATATGTCGGAATATATTTCTGCAGTAGTATCTTTAGAACAACTTTGGTTGTGGGTCGCATGATTGGGTACAGTCGGACTGCCTTGGAAAACACATCGATACATACCAATATGTGCTTCACACCTCAAATTGATTGTGGTAGTGGTCCCAGAAAATCCACTGCAATTAGCTCTCCCTTGTTCCCCTTCTGGATGCTCTGCATTTCTATGTATGTGTGTAAATTCGGTCCTTAATTTTACATTATCTTACTCATACATTCTTACCTTCGCTTCTTAACTCCTTTCTTAACATTATTATTCCAATCTTCATTCTTACATTACTTATTTAATACATTACTTATACAATACCTTAACTCTTATTACCTTTTATTACATTTCTTTAACATTACCTTTCTGATTGCTACTACTTTCCTGAAATACACTTCCGTAACAGAATACTCTTTTAGCTTTCTAGTGTGTCGCATGATCGGTTATAGAGGAACTGTCTTAGAAAAAACAACGATGTTTTTCTCGAAGTCCTTACTCCTAAGTAGTCTCTGCCCTTTGACTTTTTACTCTCGCTTTCTTCTGTGTCCTTGTATCTCCATTAAGTTTTCGCTTGATCAGCCGTTCTGACAATTATAGCATTGATTGCTCATCTTAACCATTTCTTCTCATTAATAACATCAATAATAACATTCCTTACCATTTCTTACGTATTTATTTACACATTTCATTCCTTGCCATTTATAATACATTTCCTAACTTTCTTTGAACATACTTTTATTTAGCATAACATTCTTTATTATTTAATTCCTTATTTCTTTTTACACATATTATTTCTTATTAATTAACTCCTTTTCTTATTAATAATAATTAATAGTAATATTATTTTTCATTTAAAAATAATTATTCATTCCATTCACCTTGAGTTCGGTGTGTGGTTTGATTTTACACCCTTCTTATTATAACAATTGTTTTGTCCGTCGTCTACCGGACGTATATTGTTCCTTTGTAACATAGTCGCCGATGTGCTTACTATTGTTCTTACCCTCGTGTACACAACGTCCACATTCCATTGTATTACTCCCTCGTTATTGTGCGTACTTACCGTGTGAACGTTTGTTTTGATCGTATAAGTCACCTGTTCATCGCTGCGTTGAATTGTTGCTGCCTGTATCGCATAATCCACTTGTCTATAGGGTGAAAACTTTATTCTCCCTCTCTTTCTCTCGTTCTCTCCGCGTTGCTGCTCTTGACGAACGCATTTCTTAATAGTTCGTATGCGTTTTACATACATATTGGAACATTCTTTTGTGCGTCGTTTATGATAATATTCATCGTAATTACTATGCTTATAGTTATAATTATCGTTCACTTTATATTTCTCGTGTGTATACCTACCGTCATATTTACCACAATTTTGTGTAGTGTTTCGTATAGATAATTTACTACGTTTCTCGTTAGGCCTACAGTGATATTTATCTCCTTGAGTGTGGTGCCATAAGTGTTTCACATGTGTCATCTTATGTGACTTACTAGTGTGTGTGTGTGTGTGTGTGTGTGTGTGTGTGTGTGTGTGTGTGTGTGTCTCACACTTGGGATATCGCTATTAATAAGGTATGTTTTATTAACCTTTATTTGCTTCTCTTCCTTAATGTTAATTACTTTTTTATATTTATCGTTAGTAATTACAAACGTATTTTCAACTATTATGAAATCTTCACATATTATCTTCACATATTAGCTCCGTTTGTTTATTAATTATTCCAGAGACATTTTCTGTGATCGTGTCAATACGTAAATTTGTATCAACAATTTTTTTGGTTAACTGTGCATTACTGTCAATTATACTTTGTTTTATTTCAGGATTATCAATTTTTAACTCTTCTAACTTTCCGTATTTTTATGGTGTCTTGTTTAAAATTTTCAGTTTGTTCTTCTAATTGTTTCTTATTAGATTCTTTTAATTCGTCTATTTTAGCATGTATATTTTCCGTTTGTTTTATGCTTATTTCGTCTATCCAAGCACGCATCGTTTGAAACGCCTCTATGTCCAAATTTCCTGGAGTCGTCATGTTGAAGTATTATTAAAATATTTATTTAGTAGTTATTCTTTAACAATTATTATTGATAACCGTTCCCTACTTATTTATTTATTTCTTTATTTTTATTAATAGTTATTATTTATACTCATTACAGTTACATCTGTTACATAGACAAACAATATTATTTGTGGGCGCCAGCTGTGTTTTAATACACAACAATTAACATAACATTCAGTTAATGTTTAATATAAATAATTATTATTACATATAATATATTTTTTATTTAACACACCCTTATTTTTAGAGCAACCATTTAGCTACACAAAAAAATTTAATAGTTAAATGGTGGGGATCGGACCACACGTTCATGGGCGACAAATATGCAACATTTATGTGTACAAATTTATATGTAATTTAATTTGTATAGCCCCACGTTCTTTGAGAGCCAAATATGCAACATTTTAAATACCAACATTTAAGTGCATTTTAAATTTGTGGAGTCCCACGTTCTTTGGGACGCCAAAGGGTGACAAATTACCCTTCTTTATGTATTTTAATCTGTACATTCATTAACTCGTACTCTTTGTATAACATTCCTATAATGGCATGTATGTATTTGAGGTTCAGGTGTATCTGTAATAATAACTCTATGTAACTTGTAACGGTATTTCAAATTTATTTAGTAATAATGAAATTGTGTGCAAGGCACTTGATTCGACTTAAAAACATTCATTATTGCTTTGTTACTATGCCGTAAGACTTACGCTGTACATCCTTACTGACTAAATATTCTATTCTAATAATTATTTTATTAAAAAATATCATTTCCTGACTACTCAGACAATTAGTGTGCTTCTAAATATCAATGCTTAAATATCTCTTTTTTTAGATATTGTAACGAAATTCAACATATTAATAGCTACTGAATTTATCTTTCTTTTTCAGTACTGATTTATAAAACTCTTACTTTTTTTACTTAAATGCTTTGCATTCTTTTCATTTCAATACTAATTTGAGCTCTTGTTTACGTTAATCTTACTTCGATAATATCTACCATTTTAACTCTATATTTACAAGAAACATTGGCTCTTAACTTTAAAATAAAACAATAATGTCTTTAACTGTCTTTGAGTTAATTGTTCGACTAAGAGATAAATAAGTTGTTAATCACCGTATTGTTGTCAGTCATACTCAATCGCAATCGACCCATCTGTAATCGTCCTCGTCTCGAACTCCAGCATCAGTTCCTCTTGTCCAGCGTCGCTTCTCTTGTCCAGCGTTGTTTCCAGACTTCAGTAATGTTCCTCTTGTCCAGTGCAGTCGCCTGTAGACTCGAGCATCGTCTCGCTCTCTGGAACTAAGTCGTCAGCTCTCTCGCTCTCCGGAACTTCATGTTACTTCTTTTCGTGCTGTTTCGGACGTCAGTTGATCATCTTATATGGATTTTCTTCTCGTGTAATTCTGTTACTATTTAAAAGTGATTGTATTTACAACTCAGTTACATAGTTGTATGTAACTGGAAGGATGAAACTATTTACAAAAAATAAATACTCCGTGCGGACGGGCAGAAGCTCCCGCTGCAACTGTGGGTGATCAAAAAAAGTTACAATTGCAGCGTGTGTGCCCTATTTATACCCACGTCTTGGTTAACACCTGCAGTTGTACGAAATCGACATGTCTGAAATTGTCTCTGGGTTTTGTTCCCCCACTCCTCGTCAATTTTGCTATTTCTTATATTTCTGCGAATTGCAGAGTCCTGTAAGTATACTCTTATAACCATCTTATAACTATTTTCACTACACATGTTCACTGTACTTTTGGACATTGTAACTTAACCCTTTTGAACTGTACACAGTTAATTCGCCACTACACTCGTACGGTGTGTCCCTTTCACGTGGTTTTCGTACACAGTATGTAGTTAATTTTATTACATTTTATTGTGTCTTTGGATTTTACTCCTTATTTATAGTTTATGAATAATTACGGAAAAACAGTAATTATGCAATTATTCATACTGGGGTGGCAAACTCGTCTGCATAGACCTGCGTCACACACACATGCAAAATACTGTTGTACACACTTTCAGTTACATCTGTGTGTGTGTACAAGTCGATTCAGGTTGAACACCTGTCCATATTTTTGTCTGAGCCAAGCTTGCAATCCCTGACATGCTTACTTCTAATACATTATTAATTATTTTACAATTTATTATGTATATTTAAATTTTTATATTCAATGCTCAGTACAGCACTTATCTGTACTGTCGCAGTATATTGTATGCAATTGAAATTGAGCCAACAACATTCCAGGGAGAAATTTCAGTAGTTTGAAGTTAAACAGATCAATTAGATTGGCATGTCTCTGAAGGTTTGAAGTGCGGAGGTTTTTTAGTGACAGATTTTCTTAACTTGGTTTATGGTCTCTGCATTTGTAGATGTCCTTGTTCACACACACACACACACACAGTCACAGGACGTAGCACAGCCGCAGTGTTGTGCTCTGTGCCACTGTCCTCTTCGCTTACCAGCAGGATGTAGACCTTGCTGCTGTCCCAATCGATCTGCGTGGTCTCTTCTTTCTTCTCCTTCTCCATTTTCTGCTCTTCCCTTTGTTCACCAATCTTGCTTCCTTTGCATCATCTGACAGAATGAATTTTGCGTCCTAACCACACTCCTTTTATACCTCTCAGGTTGGTGTTGCTGTGGGCCTATCAGAGAGCTGCTGGTTCCTGATTGGCTCGCTGTGAGCTCTCCCAGTTCCTCCCAGGTGTTTGTGGTGAATGTATCTGATGGTTGGCACAGAGAGCAGATGTCTGTGCGTGGCATCACAACACCCCCAGGTCTTGAATTCTCTCTCATCGTCAGCTTATTGCTCTTCTCTGGCGGGTTTGAATAGCTGCCAGTGTACCTTGTATGAACATCCGTCCTCCTCACCAAGTGTCGTCATGCTGAAGAGGCCTTCCCAGGTTGGCTCCCATCCTGGATACCTCCGTCCTTTGCTGGGTTGGTGTGACTCCTCATGTACAACAGCTGACATACCATCAGCGTAGGGTCTTGCATCCTCTGATCAGAATACCACCGCTGCTGATACCTGGATGGTGTGCCCAAGCAGAAGTTTTCTCAGTGTCATGCCAATGGTGGCATTCACATGATTTTGCAGTGTGAACACGACTGTTGGCAAGTCACCATGGTCTTCACAGTTCTGGAGATGGATGTGCAGGACCTTCTTTATTTCGCTGTTGGGCTGCTTGGTCAGGTTTGCACTGGGATGGTAGTTGGGTGTAGTCCATGGTAGTATGTGCAGCTTTTTGCACATCTGCTTCCACTTGTGGCCCATGAGCGGCTTCCCATTGTCCGTTAGCAACGCCTCTGGATATCCCTGGCGAGCGAATACATCTTCCTCCAGGTAGGTGGTAATAGTGTTGGCATTCGCCTTCTGCACTGCCTTCGCTTCCACCCGTCTCATCCTCATGCCCGTGGCTGTGACACTGTAGCAGTTGCCAACTCACATGAGTGGATATGGGTCCATGGTATCGAGGGTGACTGTGTTCCAACAACTGCTAGGTCAGTGAGTGCGCTGTTGGTCCGGTTAAGGATTTGGGCCATACTTTTGGAGGGCGCATACTCTGCAGCCTTGGACGTAGTTGCAGACGTCAATTGTTAGGTCAGTCCAAAGAAAGTCCTTGCCAGTGGCCCAAAACCTTTCTTCTGCTTTGAGGTGCGTGGATTCGGGATCTTATCATGAAAGTGACTGGTGACCTCCAAGCGGATGTTCATTCGTACATATTGTAACGGGGCAAACCGAAGGCAACATTTTAGATCACCAAAAGCTTGACTTTTGTGAACACCTGGTGGTCAGTCTGGTACCAGTCCGGGTAAGGTACAAAAACAATTATAACATTGGAATGTGTACGAGCGCGGGTGTGCCACCCTTTCACGACGGAAAAGTCCCGTACATGTTCTCCTTACCGCCTTATACGAGATGACGAGAAAGGGAGAGACACTCATCAGCCAATCCGGCAGCAAGTTGCTGGCCGCAGAGAGACGCTTAGCCATTTTTGGACACGACAGTCTACAAAAGATCTCGCAACCGTGCGGGTTGTGTAAGTAGGGCTCCAGCAAGTATACAGTCGGCCGACTAAAATGTGATTTTGTTAATGAGTATTTAAACATATGAGCAGAGACTCTACAACAGTGATAAATTTTAAAAACAGTTAAAAACTTATTTTTGGAGTGCTAAACAAAAAGTGAATCAACAATAGTGATGAAACCATGTGGAGATGACTACAAACAGGGATGAGTACTTAAAATAAGAAACTAACTTACCCACACAGCATTTACCATTGTAAACGGGTGATCATTAAGAGAAATTTGTTCAGAGAGCTCTATAAAAAGGGGGTTATTAGAATGTAATCAGTAGAGGTATGAAAGCCTGAGTGTAATGAAAGCACTGGTTTGTCTATAAAAATAAATTATCTAAAAACTAGTTACCTAATATTGTATTTATAATTATTGCTAGGAGAAGAAATTGTAAGATTATAGGTTTAGGGTGACGCAACAACACGTTGCCCAATTATTTTAAAGTAATCAGAACGGAAGGTTAAAACAATATAAAGAAATATTAATTTGAAATAAATAAAAAATGAGCTTGGTTTATCAGAAAAAAGGTGATAGTAATTATTATGAAGTAAAACCCAGTAACCACTTTTACAGGTCACGAGTTCGTATATAGAATCCTGGACCCACGTGAAGGTAAGAGCCTAGAATTAAATATTGGAAGTTGAGTTTTTGGGTGATTTTATGTTTTCAAAAATGTATTAATAAAAACAAACGTTACAAATGGGGCAGCGAACAGGGGTGGTTTGTATAAATTTATTTTATACAGGCTATGCCTACTTGTGGATGTAAGAGGAGGTTACTTGGGTTAATCCATATTACGAGTAAGTTACGTGCAAGTAAGTGATGAAAGATTATGTTATGTTATATTTAAGTGATTGATAAAATAATCTTAAGGATGAGATTTTTTAGTGTATATGAAAATTTAATAATTTAAAATATGGAGAATACGGAGAATAAAATAAATGTAACTGACGTAACCGTCATTGATGAATCTGAAAGCAAGTTAATGTTTGTAAACAAAGAAAGTGGGTCCGCCGAGTCAGCTGATATGAGCGATTCGGGAATCCAGACAGCCTTAATAGTAACAAACGAAAATAATTTGACAGAATCAATTATAATGAGTAATGCGGAGGCACAATCTACTCCCATTTTAGTTAAAGAAAATAAAACTGATGACAAAACGAGAAATTAGTTTCGTGAGATAATGGGGGAGATTAAACTGATGTCTAATCAAAATATTAGTTTAAAAGATGAGATGAGTAATCGTTTTGATGCTAAATTTAATGAAATAAAGAGGGAAATGAAACAACAAAATATTAATATTAATGAATTAAATGAAAAAGTGACTGAGTCACAAAAAATATCGATGGTAAATTAAATTAATTAAATACTAAATTGATACAACAGTTAGATAAGCTTGGGAGGAATATTGAAAATAATGATGACAAGACAAGTGATAATTATAATGGGGAGGTAATTACGAATAATAGCAGGGTAAGTAATGAGGTTAATACAAGTGTAATGTTAAATAATAACAAAAATGTAGTTGAAAATGGGGTATCTAAGTGTGATACGGTAAGTAGTATTAGTGATGGTGAAAGTAGAAAGTTATTTGGGGTTAGTAACGGAGTAGTAATTAGTGTTGATGAATTAGAGTGGAAAGAGGGTTTACAGGTAGAGGGGTTGCAGACGGTACATTTTTCCCGTGGTGTTGTTGTGGGTGAAGAAAAGGCTTCACTAGTGTATTTGAGAGATGTATGGTCTATAAATAATTGTCCCTTGAGTTTTTGTGTACCTGGTAAGGCCAGATGGTGTTGTAATAATGTTGTATTGCCCTCTGCGTGGAATGATAGTGAGAAAGTAAGGTGTGGTTGTGTAAGCGATTTTGAGAGAGAGAGAGAGAGAGAGAGTGATAGAGTGGTTCAAGTTAAATAGAGGTTATGAAGGGTTGGTAGAGAGAATAAATATTGAAATAACGGATAGTTATATTGTTAATAATACAGACTTACCTTATGAAGTAAATAGCACAGTAGCAGATGATGATTATTTTGAGGGTATTGTTATAATTACTTACCTGGGTATAAAATGGGTGTACTGATAGCAGATGATGGCAATAATGATAAAATGGTAAACTATTTAACTGTGACAAAAATTACTAATGGAGACAGAACTAAAATTATCAATGTAGACAGGTTTTATGAGTTAATAATGGGGAGTAATCTGGTGAATTATTCTTGCAGTATAGGGAATAAACCAAAAGTAAAGAGTTATTATATAAATAATAATAATATAATGAATGTAATTAAGAATGGAAATTGTTATTTGAAAATAAGATTAATTTTCGATGATGGTAGTTAAAGAAATAGTGAATGAACATTTAATTATTTTAGTTTATGGTAATTACTTGGCTAACTTATGTAATGAGGTGTGGTAAACAATGAAATGATATGACAAAAATTGTAGATAAATTTGTATTGGTGTTAAATGTACTTATGCAGTAAGGTTATGTACATTGTATTTAATGTAGTCAATTTACAGGTTTGTTTGAGTTCATGACAGTAATATTTTGTTTGAAGTGAATAATTAACTGTGTAGTCATGAATCTTTATAATGAAATTTAAATTAATGTAAAATATTTTAAATACGATTTAAGTCAAGATACTGGTCAGAGGCCACCCAACATATGATAAGGAGCAACCTAGGTCATGGCCGATATGACCCAGGCTCCGGACAATCTCCAAACACATATTTTTTGGGCAAGATTAGTGTTGCAAGGCACCTGGAGCCCGAGATTCCCGAAGAATGTTTGGTGACTCAATTAGCCTACCATTATGATGGAGAAGTCACGAAGGGATGAATTAAAACCATACAGGACATGGCCGAATTATTGGAAGAGATCGAACGGGAAAGGAATTACCTTCAGAACAGACAGAGGAACAACGGTAATAATAGGAATGATGGTCACCGAGATAACTGATATAACGCCAATGGTAATGGTCCCCATAACAATAATAATAACAACAACAACAACAACAACTATTACCGTAACTCTCCAACGAATAACAACAACAGCTACCAGCGTCCCAATAACACGAATAATAATTACCGAGATAAACCGATATAACAATAACTATGATAGCCAGTATAGACAAAATAATCAAAACAATAATAATAGTCAAAACCAAACATACAGGCGACGTGTAAATTATGTAAGGACAGAGGATAGGAATTTTGGAAGGCGTCATTACCAAGGACGAGGAAGTTCCAATGGAAATAGGGATAGGAATTCCCAAGAAGAAAATAACCAGGATTATCGGGATGACCATAGACGAAGCAGGAGCAGTGAGGATGATAGAGGAAATAGAAATACGGTGACATTCAACAATAACCAAGTAGAGTTCCAGGAACTACCGGATAGAAATAGATCCAGTCGGCAGGATGATAGGCCGAAGAAACTGATGAGCATTTAAACGAACAGCGGCAGTGAGAAACCACCGAGTCCCATCACTGAACCGGCATTTTGGGTATATACTGAGACAAGACCAGACAAATGACAATAACATTACCATTGTACACAACCACTATCTAAAAAATATTCAGGAAGAGTTACTTGACGAAGAATATACTAAAGACAATAACTCAAATAATGAGATTGCTTACATCAAAGCTCAAGTAAATGGAATAGCCACAAAATGTATGATAGATACTGGCGCTTACAATAATATAACAAGAAATCCAACGGTTCCAGTCGGAACAACAGGAAAATAACTTAAGTATACAACAGATAGAAAATTTAATATCCATTTATAATCAGTACCGCCACAAAATGCATGATAGATGTGTCATTAATCGACAGTAATGAATACCACAAAATTCAAAAACTGAGTAAGGTTATCTTACCAACTCTACCTATCAATAATATAATTCTAATTGGAGCTACCGGGAGGCAAAACAAAACAATAAAAAGACAAGTTTCCTTAGAACTAACCAGTAACAATATAACGATACCCATGATCTTTCTAATAGCAAATGGTCTACCATTCAGCCTACTGATAGGCTGCAACACCTTGAGGAAATATTCAGCGATAATTGACATGAGGCAAGGCATAGTGTCATTGAAGACGGGAAATATAGAATGGACAGTGGAATTAATTGGAAACAAAGTGTATCTCCATGCAATAATATCTATAGTATTAAAAAAGCTAATAACCATCAAGATGACTCATGGGAGATAAGAAGAGAATACCTAGGGAATGACGACAGTTTATGGGTAGAGAAACTGGAAGAAATCCGACGGTTCCAGTCGGAACAACAGGAAAATAACTTAACTATACAACAGATAGAAAATTTAATATCCATTTATAATCAATACCGCCACGTATTTTCCGACATACCTGGAAAGATGAAGGATTACCAATGTAAGTTGCAATTCAAAGAACCAGTGAATTTTAATAAAAAATCATACCCAATTGCTTACGCATTAAAAAAAGCAGTAAGGGTCGAAATTAACCGGATGATAGAAGAAGACGTTATCGAATATAGCTGTTCCCCATACACTAGTCCCATAATAGCCGTCGCCAAGAAAGATGGTAAAGTACGGCTTTGCTTGGATGCCAGAGAAATCAATAAGATCTTAGTCAATGACAGGACATCTCCTGGGAAGATTGAGGAAATACTGAAAAAATTTCATGGCACTCAGTTTATCAGCACCTGGGATACTGTTTGTGGGTATTGGCAGGTGGAGTTATACCCAGATAGCCGGAAGTACGTTGCTTTTATTTTTGAAGGACGGAATTACCAGTTCAAGCGGCTACCGTTTGGACTGGTAAATTCAGTAGCTGTGTTCGTAAGATGTATGGACCAAATATTGGGTCCAGAAACCATTCCATTTACCACCATTTATGTTGACGATTTATTGATTACTTCAACAAATTGGGAAGACCATTGTACCAGAATTGGACAGGTATTGCAGAAATTGTCGGACAATAACATCACATTAAAACTTCAAAAATCTAAATTTATCGCCAGTGAAGTCCAGTTCCTTGGTTTTAATTTATCGAGACAAGGAATATCACCGTCCAATGAGAAAATAGAAGCAATCCAGCAGTTCCCAACTCCTAAGAATAAAAAACAACTGCAATCATTTCTGGGCCTCTGTAATTATTACAGGAAGTTTCAGAGGAACTATTCTGAACTAACAGCAAGGTTTTCTCCACAATTGTCATCCAAGAATAAGTGGACATGGGGGCAGGAACAAGACAACCTGCTCCAACTAATAAAACATAATTTTTTTAAATCCATTATATTACAACATCCTAATTTTGACCGGCCATTTTATATGAACTGTGATGCAAGCGATGTAAGTTTGGGATCTGTATTGTATCAAGAGGATGACAATGGAAACCATCAGGTGGTTAGTTTTGTAAGCAGAATACTCAGTGGTTGCGAACGCAATTATAGCGTGACAGAAAAGGAGTTATTAAGCGTTGTCTTTGCATGTGGAAAATTCAGAACTTATATCCTCGGTTATTCAATAACGGTGAGAAGCGATCACAAGTCCATATCCTTCTTAAAAAATTTCAAACAGTCATGGCAGGTTGACGAGGTGGATAATCGCCCTACAGGAATATCACATCAACTGGGAGTATATTCCGGGGAAGAAGAATATTGCTGCGGATGTATTGTCTCGGATTAATTTGGAACAGCAAGCATTTGAAGGAGAAAAGTAGACCATAGCCAAGGTGTATTCCATTCTAAAAAATAAATCTGACTTAGAAAATATAATGAAATCAATTTTACAACACCAAATAGAGGACACAAGAATCAACAATCTCAGACAAAGATTGATCCAACAGGATGAGAGGATTACATCGTTCTATTGTTTACATGAAACCCTACTATTTGTCAAAACAAATAATAACCAAAGGTCATGGAAACTAGTGATACCCAAAGCAATGGAAAAAGAACTAATACTTGATTACCATATTAGATATGGTCACATGGGGGCACTAAAGGTGATGAAAGTGCTCGAAGAACACACCTATATCAAGAATATCAACAGAAGAGTTAGAGACTATATTCGAAAGTGTCACATCTGTCAGCTAGTGAAATGCAATAATGACAGAAAAGAAGGGATCATGCAGCCTATTACAACGACCAGTAAGTTGGAAAGAGTATTTCTAGATATATGTGGACCCTTACCTCGCAGTGGGGGAAGAAGACAGTATAAGTTCATAATAATAATATTCGACCATTACTCCAAATTTACAAAACTATACCCTATTAATCGGTCAACTACCAAGAAAATATTACACATAGTTACACAACAATACATACCAGAAGTAGGAACTCCAAAGTCAATCATCACAGACCACGGTACTCAATTCTGGGGAAGGAAATGGAAGGAAACCTTGATAGAATTAGGTGTCAAAACGTATAAAACCCCTGTCTACCATTCGAATAGCAACCCAGCGGAAAGGGTACTGAGGGAAGTCTGAAGGATCCTCAGGATTTATTGCTTCAATAAACAACAGAAGTGGAGTGACTATATTGCTGTCACAGAAAACTTTATTAATTTAGCGTATCATGAGTCAATAAGAGATACTCCTTATACAATAATGTTTGAAAGGCCACCACCCCGAGAAATTACTGAGTTGATTAACTTCCCAAATAATCCGGATTACCAGTTCGATAAAGCGAGATTCTACAGCAGATTGGCGGAACAAGTAGAGAAGAGGAGGAAGAAATATAAGATGGTTAAACAGAAGGTAATCCAATACCAGGTCGGAGATAAAGTATTATTAAAAAAACCGTGAATTGCCTAGCTCTAGTGAAGGGATAACCAAAAAGCTATTATTACTTTATAATGGACCATATATAATCACCAAAAACAATAATAACACTTTCATAATTAGTGATGTAACTACAAAAAGGATTAAGGGCACGTACAACCAGGTTTCATTAAAGAGATATTATGAGGATAAGTAAGACCATAAAATAATAAAAGAATAAAATAATTGTCAAAATTCAAAAAAGAAGTAAGGTCAACTTACCCAGAATATTTTAATAACATTATTTTGAACAAAATAATAAAAGAATAAAATAGTTATCAAAATCCAAGAAGAAGTCAGGGTAGATTACACAAAAGATTTGAATAATTTAATATTGGAGGAAATAATAATAATAATAATTAGAAACAAAGATAAACAATGGAATCCAAGAAAAAGTAAGAATAGGGTAAATAAAAATCTAAATGACAGTTTTTAGATGAATTGACAAACAAAATATTGTGATGTAAATAAGAAGAAACAAACAAGACAATTGACAGTGAAATAATAAGACGAGACCGTAAAATAAAAATGACCATGAATGACTTAACAACTATGTAACGGTACAAACCGATGAGCGTATACAATCAAAAGTTTTATTTAACAAGAGTATATTTTGGTAACTGACTGTAGCTCCGTGTAAGGCACAGCATGTTACCGGAATGCAGACTATCAACGAGGGTGCGTATTCACGCATATGCGCGCACGCCTGGGCCAACTTTCCCAGCATAAAAGACACGTACATACATTCCAGCACCGAACCTGTGATGGGAACAAAGCAATACGGAACACACGTTGACGGCGACGTGTAACACCTGGGGAGTAGGCAACCAAGCGCGCACACCGTCAGTCGTCGCAGAGCAGTGCAGTTGGACACCATTACTTAAACAGTGCAGACGTTATTACACAGTAGCCTCGGAAAACTTTGGTAGACCGAAAAGGTTAAAAGTAGGTCTACCAAAGAGTGTATTGTAATAAAACAACAGTAAACAGTGGTTCAACCAGAGGAACAGTGTATAAAAAGAGTGGAGTGAAGGAGATGGAGCAGACATAGTGCGCAATACCGGGGACTTCCTACAGGTAAGTAAAAGTGAAATTTATAGTAATTGGCCAAAAGTTTATAGTAAACAGTAAATTAATAATGAGCTCAATAACGGGGGTTTATTCAAATACTTAAAGGGAGTGAGAGCGTGTGCGTGTGAGGGAAATATGGAATAAAGGGGGAGAAAGAAACTTTACTGGTTTGTATAATATATATGTTATGTTAATTACTTTTTTCCAAATACAAGTACCAATAAATAAAATTATTTGTTATTCCACTTACCTCTAAAAATGTTCTTCATTACCAGAGTTACGTCACACGAACGTCGAGATCCAAGAGTGATTAAAGGTTATTTCAATAACTGACGCAACTCGCATTTTGTGAAGAGAATCAAACTAAGATTTTATTTTTTATTCTTTAAATTTTTTAAACTTCAAATTATATCATTTCTTTGCCTCTTAGCTCAAGCGATTATTTTTCCAAAATTAAAAAAAAATGCATAAAACTTTTTACTGATATTTACGACAGGATTGGATTACAATTACAATATTACACATAACATCTTACCTTAATTAAAACAGACAGTTAAAACAGCCCAGCCTGCCCACTCTCACATTCACACTATATTAAATTTACCCTGTTATTCAGAAAAACCCCATTTAATTAAAATTGATCATCTACCCTGCCGGCAATTTGGCGTCTCCCCGTCTTCATGGCCCATCACTCCCCAAACTCCGCTATTTTGTCTGAAAAAACAATTTATTAATTCATTTTCGCCGTCAAACTGCTCTCACTACCGAATTTCTGGGAAAACTGCTCGCACTTTTACTGAATCTTGAACTTTTGTTAATGGGCCCTGTTTGGCCGGCTGCCTGCGCAGGCAAGCGTCAGTAAGAGACTGGGCAGAGCGTTCACTAAATCCCTTCCACTTACAATTCTTCGACAAGGCGGAAACCAATGCCTGGTACTTTAAAGTCATAGCTGTGGCACCTTTAATAAATGCAAACTCCCGTGTGCTGGACGTTGACGAAATTGGGTGTCCAGAGGTTTACGTCACAAAATAGGCGGGACTTCGTCGAGACTTCCGTCACAAACGCACATGTTAGAAAATATCAGCTTCAAGCCATGTTGTTTTTCGCTTCTTGGCGTGGGTTCGGCGCTCCGCCGATGTTAGTGCGTTTGGGCGCATTACACTGTTTTGCCGTTCTGAGAATTACGAAGCTGTGTGCGACACGCACATTCCTTTGTACTTGCTTCATCCCACCGTTCTTTGTTTGAACAAAGCTTTTAACACGTGGCTGGTCACACAGGTGGAAAATGAATTTAAAAATATTTTAAAAAAATAAAAAAAAACCCTCATTTTAGCCCCGTTACAATACCCCCCCCCCAATGAGAGATCTTCTGTCGAAACAGAAGAAATCTCATTATTAAACCCCTAAGAGGATCGGTGAGGATATGGTGCCAACAAACCCCCATTAGTTCTTATACATCATGGGTAAACTACCCCCCTGGCTCGGAGACTATGGCTGCACCTGAACGAGATTACTGGACTTCTCTATTCGAGATCCCAACACCATAAAATTGGACAGACATGCACCACAGCGCACCTAACCTTTTAACATCTCACCCCAAACTCCAAACCCCTGGTCTTATACCATGCCAGATCCTCAACCGATATGTTTCCCCTTACCATGCACACTGGGCTGCCTTTAGCAGTTACTGGGCTCGTACACACATTTATCCTAACAAAATTTTATTCTTACATTCAAAAAGTTCCTGTAAGTTGAAATCAAACTGCTCTATCTCCATTACTTTCTTCAAAATCAAAAAATAAAAATCTTTTATCTGAATTGATTAATTCTCTTCGTTACTATTAATAATCAGAAAAACAAATAAATTGAACATCTATTCTAAACAATATAATTCAATAACACTATTGACACACATAAACAATAATATAATCAAAATTCAAAACATCAATTAGATGGCAGGCACAAAAAATCAAGTTTTTTTTTCCAAAAAAAATTTAAATTTATTAAAATATACTTTTCTCAATATTAAGAAAATTTAAAATTATTTAAATCAATCAAACACAATTTGCATCACTTCATTGCCAAAACTGGTCTAGTTTATACCATCAACCATCAGCTGATCAAACTGGGTCAAGTCAACAACCTTGACCTACATAGGTTATACATAGGCTACATCAGAAAATACATTAAACATCTTTAAAATTTTTATCTTTAAACACAATATAATAAAATATGACATTTAAAATTAACATAGTTATTATTACAATTACCAATAAAATTGACATTTAAACTAATTAAAATTTTACACATTTTTTGCTCTAATTAGTTTCAACTTCTATTAAAATCTGTCACTTGTTTCCAGTTTTTTTTTTTTTTTTTTTTTTTTTTTTTTTTTTTTTTTTTTTACAATCTCCATTAGCTTGGGTGATTTAATTATTCATAATGACTTGATTTACAACTTGGCATATATATATATATATACTCTTAACCCACTTCTGACTATAATACTCATTACAACTTTAACTAATATGACACCCATCTCTATCAAAAACATCTATCAAACATTTCTAAACCCAGCTTACTACTCAACTCAATTCGCATCATTCTACTCTTATAAAAAAATACTCTCTAACCCTTTGTACTCAGGATGTGTCCCCCCCCCCAAAGCTCATTCCCTTATCTGGTCCCTGGATTCTACCTAGGCAACCCTTTCCGGCGCTAAACTGTCCCTTCCCGTCCCAACACCTTTCGTTGTGGACTCCTACCACACCACCCCCTCTTACAAAATTCCCATCAACTAATTACCCTTCCAATACATTACTCTCATTTACAAAATATCTCCACTTATTTATTACATCAATATATCAATCAATACTCTACATATATTCCCCATAGCTTCTGTGTCACTATTACATCTCAAATTGTATCTTACCTTTATTCACAACAATACTTATTCTCTCTAGTACCCCTTTAAATTCAACATGGACTGATCTACATGTCCTAACAAAATGTTAATCACCCAAAATCTCCCATCTACTATCTTTTACAAATCATTTTAAATTCTTAACTATATCAAATTACTTCCATCATTTAAATCAAAATCTTTTAACACATTAAAATCATTATATTCAAACATTAGTTACATTCAAATATTTACCTACCTTGAAAATTTTTCAAATCATTTATAAGTGATACTCTACTGCTGATCAGCTGATTTTCTTAGCAAGGTGAATGACCTTTGTTCAAAAATGCTACACAAAAGTATATAACAAAAAATACATAACACATATTTATAATTCTTACACTCTAACATAACAAGATTAATGACCCACTAAAACATGATAACCAAAATATGATAAACATCTACTGTATCCATTTTCTCGAATCAAACAATTATTTAATTACTTCTAGAGCGAGTTGTCATTGTTAAGTTACAATATTTTAATTCGTTGCTCCCCTGAGCAACCACCTCAGCCACACACCTATTGTTTTTTTCTGGTGGACTGTTGCGCCCATTTGCTTCCACAAGGACGGCATTGGTGGAGGAATTTATCATCTCCGTGTCCTTGCTTCAGCGTAAATTTTAAAATTATTTAGATACCATCATATCTTTGTTATAAATTTATACGCCCTTAAAACGGGTCTACCACCTGGCCTTGCTGTTCCTACTCGAACAGAGTGGCAGCCGCTGTTCCATAGTTCCGGGGATTTCCCCTAATGTCACCCCCCATCGATTTCAAATATACACCAATTTCAAGCCAGCTATGGTCAAGGTTCTTAATTTATGGCCATAGCTGACCGCTAGCCAAAACCACAATTAGTGCTGGTAAGGCAGTAATCGCCCGAAAAGTCGGGGAAATCAACTCTAAATTCAAGCATGTTCGCTACATCATTTTTATACACGGCATGGCAATCTATCAGTATATAATATAAAATTATATAAAAGGGGTGTGCCGCGTATTTTACGCCATTTTGGCCTCCGATGGAGGTAACACTCCCTGTTACCCCCAACACTTATCGCTACCTACAGTGGCACATGCTACCACAGCCACTTAATAACTAAACTAACCCGTCTACATTTGCAGTTTCTGCACTCCCTAAGTATAGCACTTCTATTAACACCACTCAACCCCCCAAAATTACCCATATATCTTGTATAACATAATACACATTGACCTTGAACATTGACATTTTTACATTACTAAACAATTCTCATTTAAATAATTTAAATAATTATAAACGTTATCACTTGGAATTTTCATTAACTCTTTTATATATCATCATTTAATTATTATTACTTACTACAATTAGATTCCTCAAAATTTCAATTTTATTATTAACATTTATTTCATCTCATATTTCAATTATTATTACCTTCTGACTATGGTTTCTATTTAGTACAATTATCTCAAATTATTTTCATCACTGGGTTAAAATCTTTTCAACACCTGTAAACATTTTACTCTATATAACTTGTATTATAAAATTAATACTTACAGTACATTGCTCATACCCTGTCATAAAACACAAAAATATAAATATCCGTAACTCCCTGTACCTTCTGAAACACTTTAACAACAATGTTATTCCATACTAAACAATTTAACATTTATTTATTTATTGATTATTATCAAATTCAAATCTCATAAAATAATTTAAATCCATCATTATATAACCTCTTAAATCAATCAAAAATATTTAATCATCTCCAATTACTTTAATTAAATCAATTATTGAAAACACAACATTTTTCAATTATTATCACAACAATTACAATTCGTTAATTACTGTCTTCAAAATTATTTTTGTTATTTATTTAGACTGCAAAATATTATTATTATTATCACAACAATTTCTACTACATACACACATTGTTTACCTAACATTTTACAATACACACAATTAATTTCACTATCAATTATTTACAATTCTTCATCATTAATTATTCAATTTTATCACACTTCATTTCCAAAAGCAGCAAGGTCAGAACCATAAATCAAAATATTTAAAATGTCCATTTATTAAGTTTATGTTCAGCCTCTATCATCGAATAATAGTCTGGGTTTCACATAACATTTTTCAATTTTATTTATGTACCTCATATGGCTATCCTGTGTGTAATAACCATAAAATTTTAGTTTATTCATTTTACCACAATAATCATACATAGGGTTACTTCCCATTATAATTATTTTATCATAAACCAAGTCAACACTATTTATTTCTGTCCAGTCTCCATCAGTAGTTATATTCAATATAAGGTCAGTTATTTTCTCATTCATTACAACATAAGGTAAATTATTATTATTTAAATAGGTATCATCAAAACAATTCTCAATCTCTCCTGTACAAAGTAAGTATTTCATATCATTTATCTTTATCACTTCTAACATTTCTTTCAACTCATTATAATTCCTCTTCAACTTATATAATTCTATCTCTCTATCAATACACAACTCTCTATCTAACTCTCTCTCACCATAACACCATATCACACTTTCAACACCATCCCACACAGAGGGTACTAACTCATACAAAAAGGGGGAACAACTCAAATCTTCCACTAACAAGGGACTCTTGCCCTTCAACAGTAACATTTGTGAACATCTTGGTTCATCATAAATATGGGGAAAATTTACCCTCTGCCCTTACATACTCATCTAATCTCTCTTGCCACTCTTTCTCTAATTCATCAACACTAATTACTACTCCGTTACAACCTATTACTCTCTCTCTCTCTCTCTCTCACTCACTATCTCTATCTTATCACTATTCAATATTTTATTCTCTTCCACTATTTTGTCATTATTAATATTCATAACATTGTCATCTAACTTTTTATTCATTATCTGCTCTAATTTTCTGTCTAGATTTTTATTCACTTCGTTAACTAGTTTCTCAGAATTATTATTTATAGAATTTATTACCTGTTCTTTCATATTATTAAGATTTGTATTAATTACATTCATTCGCTCATTCAGCTTGACATTCTGTTGTTTAATTTCATCTCTAATTTCGTCAAATTTAATATTTTGTTCATTGCAATTGCTCTTGACTTCGCTAACATCACTGCTCAATTTATCAAATTTACAATTCATTTTATCGAATTGATTTAGTATAACACTCATTATGTCATTGTCTAATTTATGACATTTTGTTGAGGTCGGAGTTAACTGAACTCCCGAATCCTCTGTTATATTTGTTTCATCTGTCACATTTATTTTTATTTTATTGTCCTGACTCACGTTTGGAATCGAGTGGACTTCAACATTATTCATAATATTTGAATCATCACAATTGTCGACACTAGTCGTTTCATTTATATTGTTTTCATTATTTCCTGCCATTTTTAAGTGGTAATTTTACAAAATTTTGTTTCATTAACTTTTAATCTACATCTACAACATATACACACAAGTTTATGTACTTTACATAATTTTTCGTACTGTCACTTAACCTCCCATCACACTTGCATCTGTTGTAGGTGTGGAATTTTAATGCAACCCCTATTAATTTCAATTAATAAAATTCGTCCCTGTTCGGGCGCCATTGTTATGTTAATTACTTTTTTCCAAATACAAGTACCAGTAAATAAAATTATTTGTTATTCCACTTACCTCTAAAAATGTTCTTCATTACCAGAGTTACGTCACACGAACGTCGAGATCCAAGAGTGATTAAAGGTTATTTCAATAACTGACGCAACTCGCATTTTGTGAAGAGAATCAAACTAAGATTTTATTTTTTATTCTTTAAATTTTTTAAACTTCAAATTATATCATTTCTTTGCCTCTTAGCTCAAGCGATTATTTTTCCAAAATTAAAAAAAATGCATAAAACTTTTTACTGATATTTACGACAGGATTGGATTACAATTACAATTACAATATTACACTTAACATCTTACCTTAATTAAAACAGACAGTTAAAAAAGCCCAGCCTGCCCACTCTCACATTCACACTATATTAAATTTACCCTGTTATTCAGAAAAACCCCATTTAATTAAAATTGATCATCTACCCTGCCGGCAATTTGGCGTCTCCCCGTCTTCATGGCCCATCACTCCCCAAACTCCGCTATTTTGTCCGAAAAAACAATTTATTAATTCATTTTCGCCGTCAAACTGCTCTCACTACCGAATTTCTGGGAAAACTGCTCGCACTTTTACTGAATCTTGAACTTTTGTTAATGGGCCCTGTTTGGCCGGCTGCCTGCGCAGGCAAGCGTCAGTAAGAGACTGGGCAGAGCGTTCACTAAATCCCTTCCACTTACAATTCTTCGACAAGGCGGAAACCAATGCCTGGTACTTTAAAGTCATAGCTGTGGCACCTTTAATAAATGCAAACTCCCGTGTGCTGGACGTTGATGAAATTGGGTGTCCAGAGGTTTACGTCACAAAATAGGCGGGACTTCGTCGAGACTTCCGTCACAAACGCACATGTTAGAAAATATCAGCTTCAAGCCATGTTGTTTTTCGCTTCTTGGCGTGGGTTCGGCGCTCCGCCGATGTTAGTGCGTTTGGGCGCATTACACTGTTTTGCCGTTCTGAGAATTACGAAGCTGTGTGCGACACGCACATTCCTTTGTACTTGCTTCATCCCACCGTTCTTTGTTTGAACAAAGCTTTTAACACGTGGCTGGTCACACAGGTGGAAAATGAATTTAAAAATATTTTAATAAAAATAAAAAACCCCTCATTTTAGCCCCGTTACATAGAATTTATAATATTGTAACCCTATTAACCAAAATATTGGAAAAGTAAAGAAGTTAATTGTTATAATAAATAAAACAATGTTTGAATCGTCATAAATATGTGTTAGTTGTAAGTTATTATGTCATTACCATTTCCTAGTGTTCTGTGCTGAAAAATTCGTCTAACGTGTCCGGGAATCTTCTAAATTGGGGGGAAAGTCAGATTGCAAAATTATCCAGTTTTAATTAAGGAAGCGTATAAAAGTTTTACATATTTTAACTTAAAAAATATGTTGGCGGCCCTGAACTTCTGTTGGAATTTATAAAAAGGTAAGTCAGCGAGAAACGTTCGCAGGTAAGATTCTGGCAGAGTATTTTATTATATTTTTATTTATTTATAATTTGGGTGTAACTTAACAACTATCATTATAATGAAAAGAATTAATATAGTAACAATTGATACAGCTACAAGTTAGAATTTTGTAAATTAAAAATGTTGAAGGAAGAATAGAGATGTCAAACATTTATCGCAAAGAATAAGATGAAATGTTACTGATTAGAATATATGTTAGCAATGTTGCCCCAAAGAAAACAACATCTGAATAAATCAATGAAAAAGGAAAGATAATTAGATCTGAAAGTTAACAGAATGAATAATCCCACGAGTATTTTATTGTATTATTTTATTTGATTTAGTCGTGAATAGACTTATTATTGAATGTGATTGACTGAAGAGATAGTTCCAGCAATCATTTTTACTGAGCAGACGGTAAGTCCCGCTGAACTCAAGAGATTATGTATGGACGGCGGGTAAGTGAAGCCAAAGTTGCCCAACCGACCAGTTCCAATTAATATGATTAAAAAGAATTTAGTTAGGGAGGTAAAATGTTCCAGGGATAGAACGCTTATAGAAAGAAACAAGTATATCAGATCAAGAATGATGAATAATTGAATAACAAGAAATAACATGGGAGATGATTCAATTGATGATTTTAAAACAATTACATTATTTTATTAAATAATCAATTTTGTTAGCAAGGCATTATGTAACGTGACAAATGGTATGACATAAAACCATGTAAGATTTGCAAGAGTAAACGAATGAGAAGCTGTACAATAAAAAACAAGTAGTAAATAAAAGAATGATAGCATAACACTAATGACTATATTTGACAGACTCTAACTATGACTGACTATACCCAAATGTTTAAGTAAGGTGATGGGGAAAGATAAAAACAACATAAAATGAACTATGAAGGAATATTAGAGACCAAATACCCTATTCCCAGTAAATTATAATTTGTAATGACCATATAAAAGTACAAACTAATGAGTATGGAAGTATATAATAAGTAGTAAATAAACATGTAATGAAATGATAGAAAGGGTAAATGAACCAGTATAATAATAATAAAATAAGAAGTGATAAAGTGACAAATAAATAAAGATAAAATGTTTATTATCAGTAGGTCAAGGGGAGAATGCTGATGAATGTAAAATGTTAAATTGCATTATTATGTGATGATTTTAAAATAATCATAGGTCATTTACAAGTACTATGTTCATTATTATTGTTTAAAACTGCTCAGTTATATTGTAATATTTAATTAATTATGTTCATGAAGTTATGTGTAAAGTGTTAAGACTAATAGACAATACATAATCTGTTGTATTAAAGTTAGACCAAAGACATTATGTATTTTGTCTATAAGTAAAAGATTATATTGTTTTGTAAGGTTTAGAAACCAACAAATGTTGTATTTTAAATAATTATGTTAATTTGTTTATGTAGAAGGTGTAATAACAACATAAAGATCATTTGTTAGAATAAGTGTAGGCATAGAATTTCAGACATGTTAGCTGCTAGGCCTATATATAAAAACTAGAAAATTGTAAATTTTAAAGTATAACAGCAAGGTTTATTGAAATAATGAATGTAATATGAATAGGTTTAATGATATTAGTATGCACAACAAAAATGTATTCGAAATAAGTAGTATAACATTAATTATTAAGAAAATTAGGTGGTAAAAATGTAAAATCATTATTTATGAACTAAAAGTAACCTTGTTTGGTTCCAAATTGATATACAAGTTAAAAGCAAGACAATGATGTTATTAGATTTAGATTCACAGTTAGTATAAGGGAATTAAACCAATTTAAAGATATTTGACCAATTTTGTACAGAAAGACGATGTATTTCAATGACAATCTCATCATGTCCACCAATCAAATTTGGTATTTTAACCATAGCAACAACAAATTTATGTAAATAATTTTGGGAGTTCTTTAGTAACCATTGATGAGTAAAGATTTAAGAAAGTATAGAGCTTGAGATTAAAAGAAAAAAATAATAATAATAACAACCGAATTAAATAATAAAAATCTGAATATAGCTTCAAGGGTTATTAATAATAATCTAAAAGCATTTTCAAGTGAATTACTGAAGTGGATAAATCACAAAAAAGAAAACCAACTATACCCAAGACATGTTAACCGGACCTGAGATGAAGAAACAGTTGTTAAGTATAAACTATTTTTGAGTTATCACGTAACGAAGACAGACAAAGTGAATTATATTAATAACACTGATTTTACACACCAATTAAAATGGTGGACTTATTTTGATAAAGAACAATTAAAACTAACACCAAAACCACTATTTTAGCTGTTTCTTGTAATAAAATTGTAATTTAATTCAACACTGTATAAACCAACTTAACCTAGAAACAATAATTCTCTCTAACGTAGTTTGTGGCCATAGTCGGCTATATTTTTCCAAATATATAATATTTTTACATTTGTTGTAAAGATTGTACTTTTATTTGTGTGTTTCAATACTTTTTTCTGTAGCCAAAAGGACATTTACACGCCCTGAGATTAGACGAAATCGAGCATCGTTTTACTATCACCGATCGATAAACAGAATAGCCAACCGGCTATAATAAAAAGTACGCCCAACAATTTGAATTAAATAATCTTGAACATTATGTGTAAATAAAGGGTTTGAGAAACGGATAATTAAACTATTATTGTCCATGCATACATTACTGTATGTTTAGTTTATGATAGTTTTAAAACCGAATTGGTTTTTATATAATAAACGTAACATATTTTGAGTTACGAAGAAATGTTGGCAACGGAGAATTTTTGAAAGGAACGGCGGAAATAAGATGAGTTCCACAATCATAGTTGTTATCATTACGGGACACATTTTTAAGATTGTTACAGGGTGTAATTAGGTATAGATGTGAAACAAATGTTATATATTTTAAATGTGATTCCCCACTTTCGGGTGGTCACGGCTTCACCGAACCCTGACCGTGGATTTGGATTATTGGTAACAAGGTGTGGCCAGGCTTATTGTACCCTGACCATACTTGTTATTATTTTCAAAATTGGTGACTTTAGAAATTAACCGGGGGGTGAATCAGGGGAATGAACATAACTTTGGAACAGTGGCTATCCATCGAATGGGATGGTTAGACCGTTTAAGGGCATGTAACTAAATTTTAGTAGAATTTCTGGTGTCCTTGGATACCAGTAATGCCGAAGGTTTTATAACGCTGAAGCAAGAATGGTGTAAGCAGCGTTTACACCCTAATAAACTTCAGTTCTTGTGGAAGCACATGGGCGCTACAGTCCAACATAAAAAATCAATAGAGTGTATGGAAAGGAGCTGGCCGTTACAAGCCAGGGATATAAATATAGCATTTATGCAAATGTGTAAATACCAAAACCGGTTTATCCGTGAGCTTATTTACACCAATTGTAATTGGGTTAGGGGGGATATTATGAAATGATGTAGAAGGAGAATTGTTAGTAAATGGTTATCATAACCATGAGTATGATAAAATATAGGCGGAGATTGTCCTGGTACTATATACATCTGTTGTGCTATATGATTTGCGATTATGTATTCATCTTGTTTTGTATTGCGTAAAGTTAACTGAAGTATTCTGCCGTATAAGAGAGACATTAAATGTATATTCTAATGAAAAAGTAAGATGGAAATATTAATGAAGTGAACTCATAGTGAACTGTTAAATTTTGTGTTTAAATTCTATCTTGTAAAAGTATCACGATAGGTAGTTTCAATCAGATGTATCATGTAATATTAAGGATATGTGTGTATTAGAAGTTAAGAGCAACCAGTGCTTCTTAACGCAAACCAGCACAGCTAAGGGGAGGCCAGATCAGTTCTGGATATGGTATAATGCAAGGCGATTATTTAGTGTTTTGATGTAATGTTTCAGTGTCTGGTAATACTGTGGCTGCGGTCCTGTGCTGCAGGGGCGTCAAGTGCCTGTCTGGCCTTGTGGTGTTGGGATCTCGAGAGGGAAGTCCAGTAAGGTCATTCAGGTGCGGCCACAGTCACTGGACCAGGGGGGTAAGTTACCCATGAGTTTTAATAAAATGTAAAGGGGGTTGTGGCGCCATATCCTAGCTGGTCCTCTGGTCCTCTTAGATTTTAGCAATGAGAGTTTTTATGCTTCGGCATAAAACCTCTCATTGGGGGGGGGTATTGTAACGGGGCAAACCCAGGGTTTATTTTTTATTTCATAATAGGTTTAACAATTTGTAACCAACCATGCTAGGCAACATTTTAGATCACCAAAAGCTTGACTTTTGTGAACACCCGGTGGTCAGTCTGGTACCAGTCCGGGTAAGGTACAAAAACAATTATAACATTGGAATGTGTACGAGCGCGGGTGTGCCACCCTTTCGCAATGGAAAAGTCACGTACATGTTCTCCTTACCGCCTTATACGAGATTACGAGAAAGGGGGAGACGCTCATCAGCCAATCCGACAGCAAGTTGCTGGCCGCAGAGAGACGCTTAGCCATTTTTGGACGCGGCAGTCGACAAAAGATCTCGCAGCAAGTATTCTGCATGAGCGATGATGTTATGTTTTGTGCCACTCACCTCTTCACTTGACAGTGGGATGTAGAGCCCTTTGCCGTTCCAATCGATCTACATGGTCTCTTCTTTCTTCTCCATTTTATGCTCTTCCCTTTCTTCTCCAATCTTACTTCCTTTGCATCATCCAACGGAATGCATTTTGCAGCCTAGCCATTCTCGTTTTTATGCCTCACAGGTTGATATCGCTGTAGGCCTATCAGAGAGCTGCCAGTCACTGATAAGCTTGCTGTGAACTCTCCCGATTCCCACTATGTGTTTGCAGTGAACATTTCTATTGGCTGGCACAGGGAGCAAATATCTGTCGCTGCCATCATAAAACACACACACACATAGTTGACAGTTGCCAAGTTGGGGTGTATGTACAGTGATGGGATTATGTCACTGCAGCTTAGAAAATATAGTCCAGTGTTGCTGCAATAGCCACATTGAAAACGTATTTCAATAAAAGGTGAATAATAGGCGAGCAGAGTGACATTGATCTGAGCTAATGAGCATAAGACAGGAAAACTATGTCATGTAAATGTGGAAAACGCTGCCATTTCAAGCAGACTGCTGGCATGTTATAAAAGAAAGAGACAAGTATACTAAATGGAGTAATAATGTCTCTGCATAACATCTTTCACACTTCACAAGAACAGAGGGAATTTGATTGTTAACAGATTTACATGGGCACCCCACTACAAATTTTTTTTTCATGATGTGAATAGATGTAAGCCTGACTGTCTTATATGTTGTCTGCTGACACTGGAAAACTAGTAAACGTTTGGTACACTTATGCCTGGGTCAGCTCACATGTGATCCCCATCAGCATTGTTTAGTTTCTGATAAAGCCATTTTTTGTTAGGACATTATAAACACACAAACACTGTAATCATCGTATGGCCACCTGGTATGATAGAACGTTGAATGTATTTGATTAAATAAATGATATTGACCATGGAAGAAGTTTCTGGTACAGGGAAGAGTACCTTTTGGTGGTGGATGTGGAGACAAGACAGGAAGACAAAGTACCAACTGTTACTGATAATAGATGAGAACAACAACTGTTCACACAAAACAGTTGTGTGAAGCCAGTGTCTGAGAAAGCAGTTGTTTATTAGTTGTTGGAAATTATTATTGTAGAGTTTGTAAAGAGGAAGAATTGGCTTCAAATGAACGAAAGATCTGGATAGTTGGAGAAACCTATAAGTAGTTGAAGGAGTAGGAGAGAACTTGTAATTGTGCAAAAAGTGGTTGTAGTAGTGTTGAAGATCATTAAAGGAGATCCTATCCAATATGACAGAGTGTTTTGGATTGTATCAAAAGGAAGACAGTTTTGAGTGTTGAAGAACTTTTTTTTTATAATTAAGGAAGAGTTTTGCAGAGTCAAAACCTAAGTATGCCTGTCTATGTTGCCAGTCTAGGGCGACAGGAGCTGAATTTCTGTCATAGGAGCAGAAAATGAAATGGAACAACTAATTGCCAAGTGCATTATTGATGGCATAATGGCACTTAACTTATAATTTGAACTGTAATGAACTAGACGTAGCATGTTCCAGAACAGCATAGTAGTTGCAGAATAATCAAGCGAATTCTGGGGAACCAAAATTCTTGTGTCCATCATTGGTTACCTTGACTGCCAAATGTACTGTGGGCCACAAAACTTTGAAGTATGCATTACCAAATGAGATTCTGTGCCTGAGTGATCTACTGATCAATCCAACAGAAAAGTCGATGAAATAATCATTCAGTGGTTTTTCAAAAAGACTTAATCATGTACATTTTTCACAACACTTAATTGTTATTTTTAGTTAAATTGTACCTGTTATTTTAAGGTCCAGCAGAACTTCTAAAATGCAGTTACTATATACATGATTTTCACAGCACTAACCAAGAACCTGTTATAATAATTGTATGCATTGTAGACAAATTGGTGCAGCCTGACATTCTTAATTGTTGTTTATATTTGGTCTGACCTTATGTGGCTTGGACTGAATGTAACTGCAGAAGCTAACCCCCAGTCATATAAATTAAGTCATGTAAATGTTTTACAGCAATGTAATTGAACATGTGATTCATACAAAATTACATAAGGTGTTTTATTTTTGTTTACTGTAATTTATTAAATCTAATAAGTAGTGAGTAGTGATACTTATTGTATATAATGTTATGTGTGGCCAGTAGAATCTGATTTATAATTTTTCAATATTTTTATAAAATTAAATACAACTGTAATAACATTGGTTAGGAAAACGGATTTAACTTGAAAGAATAACTGTATATACCGTATATATTATATTGTTACAACAATACAGAACATTCTACATGTTTCTCGGCTATTCCAGTTGAAACCGGCTGTAATGTTGTGTGTATACGTTATTCTCAACATGCGTTACCGAGATTGTTTCAGACTCACAGGTCCGCACTTGCTGTGTACAAGGCCCAATCAATTACATTCTGGTGTTTTCTAGTAGCGCTAATGCGTAGTATGGATTATTCTGGAACACTTGTGCTATCTATTTAAACGACGACAGCTGCACTTAGTAGTCAGTTTGAGTGGCGATTTATTCCAGTGTATTGTGGCGAAGTGTTCTGTTTTTTTTTTTAATTGTTCGAGACTCGACATTATTATTGCGTGTGAACAATTTTTATTTGATTTGTTGTAAGAGACTATCTTGTTGATTACAAACTGTTTAATTGTAATAATTAAAGCTGGTGATTAGTGACTTAGTCTTGTATTTTGTTTTCCACTGTACCCTACAACGATCAGTGAGACCGTCGTAAGAGTGGTGTCAGAAGTAGGATAGAACCGTTAACAGTGGACACTTTGTACAAGACTAGTGTAAGTCATAATTAATCGTTAAACACTGGATGTCAGTCAGATGATAGTAAATTTCCAGGTGCTGCTGTTGCAGACTGAGGTAGGATGACGACAGGATGAAGAGGATGCAAAGAAAAGACACCGACGGGAGGCGGAAGAAGCAGAAAAATGGCAGGATGAAAAACACAGGCAGGAAAGAGAAGAAACTCAATGGCAGAAAGCACTAATTTTGGAATCTGAAGGACGATAAAAAGAAGAATGTAAGCAGAAGGCAGAGGAACGGAAGTGTGAAACAGAAGACATCAAAGCATTAATACAGGAGCAGAAACAAATGCAAGAACATAGTACTGCAGAATTGGGTCTCCTACGAGGTGAGCTTAATAAAAAAAGTTACTAAATTATTGGGGGCACAAGAATCAAAGACACTGAAAATAGTTGAAGTAGAAAAATCTGTCTTGAGTGTTGAAGAATTGATGTCTACAAAAATATCTGTCATAGAAGATTCCATATCAAATAAAATATCTGCAGTAAAAAAACTCAATGGCAAACATAAGAGAACAAATTAAAAATGAAGTTGAGTAGTTCATGAAGATACAACCAAAACAAATTTATGAACAGACTGTACCAATGATAGAGACAGAAAAGAGAATAGAGAAAGTCACCTTGCCTGCGGTTGGGACAGTTCATGTCAAGGCTCCAACCTTTGATGGAACCACACACTGGGGTACGTACTTTAGGCAGTTTGAATCCACCGCATGTGCAAATAATTGGACAGATAAAGACAAGGCAGTTTCACTTGCTCTCACTTTAAAAGGACCTGCCGCAGAGCTACTACAGAAAGTGCCACTTCACAGCCAGAACACCTATGCCGAATTGATAAAAGCTGTATAATTACGATATGGTGATAAACATTTGCGAGATGTGTACTACGCTCAGTTAAGAACAAGACGACAACGTTCCGGGGATAGTCTTCAAGAGTTTGAGGCAAGTACCAACAGCCTGATTAGATTGGCCTATCCTGAGCACCAGAAGATTTTCGAATGAGGTTTGCGGTGCTGACATTTACTGATGGCATCGGAGATTGTGAACTTCAGCATGTTACGAATGGCAAGACATCGAAATAGCTCAGAAGCTCTTGTTCACGCCCTAGAATTTGAAGCTGCCAAGTCAGCGTCCCGCTACATTAATGGGTTTATGCCATCACATCGTAGTCAGAAGATCCCAGTATCACATTGCCGTTATGATGGGTGCAGAAAAACAATGTTGCCGGACAAACAATTCAGAAGTTCAAGAGTGCTGCAACGATTTGAGTGATGGGAAAAAGACGGAAGACCAAAATGTTACAACTGTGGGAATGTGGTCATCTACAGGTAGACTGTTGGGAGAAGAAAATACTGAGACAAGAGAGTGATCGCACTAATTGGAGAAGTAAACAGCACACAGTTTCCACGTTATGTAAGACCAGTGGAAACTTGATCGTTAATGGATTTGCGGAAGATAAACCAACATCATTTAGAGTTGACACGGGCACAACAGTGTCCATTGTGCGCTCTGATTTAGTCAGCAAGCGCCAGCCTCAAATTAGCTCTTGTACAATAGAGACTGTGACTGGAAGCCCCGTCAAGGTGTTACAAAAGGTAGGCGTACGTGTATGCCTGGGTCTTCTCGAGTTTAGCCAACAAATGCTCGTTGCAGACAGTGTCGATGAAGTGATTCTTGGCATAGACATTATGAATGCCTACGGATTTGTTGTGGACTTAAGAGTGTCCTGAGGGTTGGCCAAGAGATAAGAAAGCTTTGCATGGCTGAAGAAAAAGTCAACAGGTCTGGTCAAGAGGAACCCTTCCTATTGCAAGCAGAAATGGAGGAAGAACTAGCAGACGAATTACAAGCAAGTGTAATGACAAAAGAAGTGATTGGAAAGCCAACTATGAGTGTCGAGACAAGACTCTTGCTTGTTCCTGAGTTAATGGAAGCACCCGGGGGAAACGTTGCTGAAGGTGAAGTTATGCAAGAGGTTGTTGATGAGAACCAATCAGACTTGGACTAGCTAATAGCGTATAGGTCATCAGTACATGATGCAACGGGAGTGATTCCAGCAAAACTGGTGGTTGACCGGAAGACTCATATTCCTGGGAACTTGATGTTCGGGTCACATGAGACTGAATTCGAAGAGCCAGAGAATTATCTTTTGCAAGTAGACTATGTAGCTATGTAGAACGCCTGACCAAGTATTACTTCAGAAATGGTTTGCCAGTTCGGGATGGACAGACTTAAGGAGGGGGCAGTGTTACGACATTACAGAACATTTTTGGATTTCATTGTCCATGATGTGTCCGTTACTTAACTAAATACAACTATTATATTCATGACTCGGAACACAAAGTTTTTTATAAGTAAAAACAAAGTTTTACCTTACAACCTGAACCGGTTTTCACCTTTAAAGGCTTCTTCAGAGGTTGCCGCTGGTAGTGCTGTCCGTCCTGTTATGGGCGACGGAATCGAATTTTGAAAGATCGATGTTGTGTGTGTGGGGTGAGATGTGTTCGAATAATGCGTGCGATTTGAATTGTGTCTGTTCGTTTAGGATGTCGTCTTTATTTGTTTTAACCACACATACAAAAACATCGACAATAACATGAACATTCTACACGTTGTAACGTCTCGCGGGTATCTCGTGAAAGTATCGTACCTTTTGTGATCGTCACTATAATAATGTCTTTATTTTATAAGCCCCAATTTTGGGTTCGCCATTTGTAACATCTCTCGTCTTCCCCGTCCACGAGTATCGTTTCTTATGATTACTTATTGTTTATATTTGCTAATGTTCAAAGCGGTTGAATTGATGTTTACCAAGAAAACTAAAATCGAGTGTGTGTGATTTGGGAGAGATTAATGAAGTTATTTAATCGTAGTTAGTAGAGAGAGGAGGACCAAAGATATTACACTCGGAGCATACAATTACTTATTTTTAAATATTCGCTGTTCATAAACAGGATCAGGATTCGCTGATCAAATTTTATCAAAAAAGCAACTAATACAAATATACTATGGACTATTCCATAGTGTGGCAGGGTATGCTATCATAGGCTGGGGGGGGTCTATATAAATCATCTCTAGACGCATTGGATCGGCTGCAAAAGTGTATTCTTAAAATTATAGGAGTTAATGAACAAGATTCGAATAAACCATTAAATATTAAACAGGTGTTTGTAGTGAATTCTATAGTTTATCAATATAATGATCTAAAAAGTGAGTTTTTACAAAATCGAATCAACACACGGTATAAAAATATTATATTGCCGCGACACCTATTAAGTATTGGGCAAAGAAGCTATGTGTATTATGCCATAAAATATTTTAATGAATTACCTAATGAACTGAAAAATCTAAGTGTAAATATAAAAGTGCTTAAAAAAAAAATCAAAGAAAAAGTTAGGAACATTGTTATTGAATAATCAAAAAAACAGTCTATTATGATATGGACCTTTTTTCTCTTTTTTTCATTTATTTATTGAATTGTGTTATAGTACAAACTAAAATTTTGTTAAAATTGAAAAATAATTTATTTTTAATATTTACTATGATCGGTGAGGTAAAACTCACAATTAGTATTAAGTATATAAATATTAATTCTAAGGACCAACCTATGTACGGGCATTTATGCCCCCTATAGGTCCTTTATTGTATAATTTTTATTATATGTAAAGGAAAATTGGTAATAAATATTATTATTATTATTATAAGACCAGCTGATTTTGACATCGGCCTCAAAATGTTAGGTTAAACAAACACCAATGTTCGGTGATACTCCCCAGCGGTTTGTCTTCTTGGCTTCCTGAAAATCTGTAACAACTACCCTCTACAAGAAAGAATACACGTTTATTATTTATAATAAAATATTCAGAGTATTTATTTATGTAATACACTGATTTTTCTCTTATCCCAGTACAAAAATTATAATCGATTTTTTCTGTCAACAACACATTTGATCGATTTAATTAGGTAAACATTGGAATTATAACAAATTATTTTTTTATCCTTGATTAAACATTAAACAATAAAGAATTCATTTATTAATTTCCCCAGGGTTAAGGGTAGGTTCTTTGTGTTATGAGACGGTCAGAAATGAATAATTATATACTACGCTTTAGAAGAGAAAAATAATAAATTTTGAATTTTTGTTTTTTTTGTAGTATGTAGTTCCGGATTTGTCCGCTAGAGTACAGATTATGTCTTTATTATACACATGAAATCATTTACGAAATATTGGAACTGCACAAAGATTCGTCATGAGGATTTCTTGGTTAACAATTATTAATAAAGTTTATTTTACCTCTTTTCTCGAAGTGTTTACTTGGATGGTGCTGTTTCTAGTGTTGGAGTTATAGTTGTTTTGTAATTTCGTTGAATGTCCATAAGATACAATCTCACCAAAATCTCGAAGTGCTGTTCAACTAGGCCTGATCTGGTAATTGGTTATTTCAATTTTTCATCGAGTAAAGGACGTTAAAGTTGATATCTGAAGGAGTTCTAACATAAGGTGGAAACTACTAGTTAATTTTTATTCAATTTGGCACTGTTTCCGAAAGTTTTTATAGTGTTTTATTAAATTTTTGATGGCATTCCACTTTTTTTCAAACGAACGGTTTTCAATCGTTTTAACAATTAATTCATATCGTGTTATATGGTTACTCTTATTAACCAATAATTTTTATATCATTTTTTTATTTGTGTATCTATATACTTTTGAGTATATAGGCTGTTTTTAATTATTATAAATTTATTTCTTATTTATAGAAAAATAATCCTTTTTAACTTTGGTTTATTATCCAATTTGATTTATATAAGGTTTTTCCTTTTATTTTCTCTTAACCTTAGATATAGGTCTTTAATATTTTTATTTCATTTAATTGTATTTATATATTATTTATTAATTTCTTATAGTCTCCCTACACTGAACTATTTTCTTCAGCCATTTTACTCATACAGTATTATTTTATTTTTATTATTATTTTATATTTAACCATTTTATTTTTAACCCTGGGTTATCTTATATTTAAACATAATTATTCTATTAAATATAAAATTAGACCTAGGTACAAAATCTTAGTGGCCTACACAACACAAATTCTACAATATTCAAACAAAACACATAATTGTTCAGTAGCATATAGTCTACTATTATAATCAATTGTTTCTACATCTACAGCATAAGTCTGTGTGATGCTCCTTTTAAAATCACTTATTTTCTCACTGGGTACACTATAACTCACTTTGCACACTTTATATCAATTAAATATAGTCTATAATGTTTTGTGATATAAAGTAATTTAGAGCTAGGTATATTATACCCATTTCTGACCTTTATAGTGGGGTGATTAAGTTATCATTTTTGGGACTGGGTTATGTAACGTTACAACGTACACACAAAAGGCCGAAAACTAGACACTCTAGAACAATTGGAAATATACAAACACATGAAAACAAATAAAAACGACATCCTAAACAAACAGACACAATTCAAATTGCATGCATTATTCGAACACATCTCACCCCATACACACATCGATCTTTCGAAATTCGATTCTGTCGCCCACAACAGGACGGACAGCGCTACCAGCGGCAACCTCTAAAGAAGCCTTTTAAAGGTGAAAACCGGTTCAGGTTGTAAGGTAAAACTTCATGTTTTTACTTATAAAAAAGTTTGTGTTCCGAGTTATGAATATAATAGTTGTATTTATTACAGAACATTCTACATGTTTCTTGGCTATTCCAGTGGAAACCGGCTATAATGTTGTGTGCATACGTGATTCTCAATATGCGTTAGTGAGATTGTTCCAGACTCATCGGTCCGCGCGCGCTGTGTACACGGCCCAATCAATTACGTTCTGGTGTTTTCTAGTAGCGCTGATGCGTAGTATGGATTATTCTGGATCACTTGTGCTATCTATTTAAACGACAACAGCTGCACTTAGTCAGTTTGAGTGGCGATTTATTCCAGTGCGGTTCGAAATATTGTGGCGAAGTGTTATGTGTATTTTAATTGTGCGAGACTCAACATTATAATTAATTGACATTATTATTGCGTGTGAACGATTTCTATTTGATTTGTTGTAAGAGACTATTGTGTTGATTACAAACTGTTTAATTTTAATAATTAAAGCTGGTAATTAGTGACTTTATTGGTGTCTTGTATTTTGTTTTCCACTGTATCCTATGACAATCAGTGAGACCATCGTAACAATATTTATTTATATTAGAGTACCATAGTAAAGTCTTATCATCATATTAAGCAAATTGAATAAATTTTAGTATGCAAATTAAAAATACTCCATAATAGTCTGTATGTTTCAGCTGCTGCCGATGTTGTGTCAGGGATTGAATATTATCCTCAATTCTCTGAAAGTAGTTTTCCTGAAATTGGTGAGTTGTATTGTAACCCCTCTTTCCTTTTTGCTGTATATAAAAAAAAACTTTTTTTTTGTATTTATTTTTTTTTGTATTTATATTTTTTTTTGAAAGAGAAGCCACAAGTTATTAAAACTAGGCCGGAGCCTAGAGAAGCCAAAAATGCGCTGGGTCCAGTATGACGGGACTTGCAATGAAACTCGGCTGTAATTTAACAATAACAACTTTTATTTTGCCCCCATAATTCGTTACATATAATATCCTGCAAATCACATAATTATCACATGGCAAGGGCAATAACCCACAAAATACATAATAAATAAATCATTCCCATATCCTTAATCGTGTCAAAGACAATATCGATATATCCCTATAAACATATATATATATATATCAGGCGACATTCTGTAATTATATAATCCCCCCCCTTTGTTACTAACACTTAACATTGACAACACGTACGGAAACATAAAGATACATACACTCATAATTATATACACATACTACAGACCCCTAGTACCCTTGGAATACCCATGCTCGATCTGCCCGACAGGCAGTGTTTCTACCAAGCCCCAAGACCGGCAATCATAAATGTTCGACTTTCAGTCACCATGATTCATTAATTCCCATTAATTTAAATAATTAAGAAAAACCCCCGAACGGATGATAATCACTCACAAGGCATAAAGAGAGACCGGACTGCCCATATGTATAGATAGCATCGGATAATTGGCCCATTATGAGCATATGAAAATCTTTCAGTTTCTTGGACAGCATATAAATGGAAAAAACCCTCATCACCTGATCTCAAGCAATTGGTAGGAGTTTATAAAATGTTAATTTTGTTTTACGAATCCAGATGGATACATGTATCAGTATATGCTTTTACAAGGTCAACAATTAATCAGTATATGCTTTTACAAGGTCAAAAATCAATCAGTATATGCTTTTACAAGGTCAAAAATTAATCAGTATATGCTTTTACAAGGTCAAAAATTAATCAGTATACGCCCACAAAAATATAAAATTTCTTTTCTGTTAAAGCCAGATGGCTGTGTATAAATGAGTTTATAACAACCAACTGTTGTATCCTAGCAGATGTGGGAGCGCGCCAGCATGTACTTGACCATGTGTGACAGGAATCAAACCTGCCTTAAACTGAATGAACATGTGCCTGGCAAAAACTATGTCCCCTTTTTCCCCCAGAAAACAGCCTGAAAACGAAACCCCCCAGCCCTTACATGTTAAACCAAAATGAAATTAAAATATAAACCCGTTCTGAACCAGCCGGAACAGAACCCCTAACATGTGACTTAAATTTTGTATTGACTAGTATAATGACTCTTGTCTATATATCAAAAATATTTAATAGTTAAAAAAAAAACTCTGGCATGCTCCCCCACTGCAGCACACAATTACAAACATAGTACTTAGATTTATGAAGTTAAATTATTAAAGTCACATGATGTTCATAATGAATGTTCAACTGACACACCCCAGAGCAGACTGTTTAGCCGCGTGGGCACACGGTTTCAAAAGAAAATTAATTTGTAAATCAGGAGCACGGCAGGCCCGGCCAACGAAAATAAAAAGGGTTCATATCACCTTAGTCATGAGCATGTGATGCATCTTGCTGTTGTTCACCAGACTCCCTCTTCTGAACAGGTGTGTGTGTGATGGCTCATGGCTGATGAAGGTGAAGTTACATCAGCATCTCCGGCTTAGACGAGAACCCTGGGAATTCACAAAAATTAGAAATGCTGTTCATAAAAATGTCCACCCAAGTTCCAGGTAAATAACCTCAGAACGGGCCTTTCAACCAACTCAAGATAAATGCACAAAGTTTCGGTTATTATTTTTTTGAAAATTGCCTGAAGAGTGATTAAGTCTACCAGGGGATGATGAACTCACTAAATAAAAAAGATATTATTAAAAGGTGTAGAGTAAAAGTCACTTGCACTAGATCTTAACAAGCGTCGACAGAATCAAACAGGTTGGCCACGCCACGTGGCCCACAATTATCTTAATTTGTTAGAAAATGACCACATTCAAGGCACTCACAGTTGCACACAAATAAAATATTAATAGTGTTTCATCTAAGGGTGGTCTCACAATTTATTTTTACTGCCATAATTAATTAAAAAGAACACGCGTGCAGTCTGTTGCATGCACGTGCCTATCTTGCACAATTCAACTGCATGCATACGCACTGACTTTAGCTTATAAACCTACATAACGCTCTATGAAACAATTACAATGACTCTTGTATTATAATAATTGAGAAAAGAATATGAGCTGCTTATACTGAACATTAAATAAATCTTTTAATACACACACTGCCAGGTCGCACCAAATACATTCGTCTTTCACATACGGCTGCATACATTTACATTAATTAAATTTAATTATTTTTGACGCATACTATAAGATGCTATGATTACTTACTGGGAAGTCTCGTAAATTTAGCTTGCCATTAGTGCAGAAGAAACAACTACGTAATACTGTCTGCTCGGTTCTGGGAGTCTGTTGCTTCGATGCGTGCCGGTATGGAACTGAATTAACTAGTTACGATGCAACAAACAGCAAAACTCGGCCATAGAGTGCGCACGCCATCTCAGTAGTGCCGTCCGAATATCGTTGCGCTAACCGACATTTGTGTTCGCGTTATATTAAAATTAATTTTCTAAACCCTTCGACCGCCGGGTTAGGCAAACACCGGCACACCCCCACCCCGAAAGGGCAACCCGGTTGCCCCACACTTAAACTCGGGAGAGTACCCTGCAGTGTACCCCCTTACCAAAACAAGCTAGTGGACTTCGTGATTATGGCGGCCCAGCAGCACTTGCTCTCAGGAGAACAGAGAAACCTCACAACTGCGTCCATTCCCCATGCGACCCTCTCCGCCATGCCAACCCCACGGGACCGCCCCAACACGTCACCCTCTCCGGTGACCATCACCTACTCCCACCGGTCCCACTCACATACTCGTCCTAAGACCAAACAAGGTATCTCCCACCTTGATATGTGAGCGACCGTACTACCTCTCGTCCATCTCTCGGACCGACCAGCCACATGCACCCACAAGGTATCTCCATCCTTGCCACATGGCTGGCCCACATCCCTGCTCAAGGGCGGACGGCTCCGCTTAGCCAGACAGAGAGGACCGCACCAAGGGCACGCGAACATCCATCCTAACTCTTACTCAACAAAAACACCATGACTAGCAAGGGGGTTTTACTTCTCCACCGACGTCGATACACACTAAATACAATTCTCTCTCTCTCAACAAAACACCCGGGAAACAACCGGGGAATGCGACATGGACCGACCCTACAACGATCAAGAAACAAATTCAATTACTATAAATAACGAAACAACAGCACGCTATCACTCTCCATCTTACTTTTAGAACAGGGGAAACTGACGATCTCCAAGACCACTACAAATCTAAGGGCACTCTACAACTCTCTAACTTTCTCCCTGATAACCTTCCAGAACAGGGGAAACTGACAATCTCCAGTACCACAATCTAATCACTTCCGGCAAGTCTCTCTAACTCCTTATTGATAGGTTTTTTTTTTTTTTTTTTTTTTACTAAGGGGAGGGGTAGGAAAATTGGGAAGATGAAATGGGGCAAGGATCATTAAAGGGTCAATAGTTAGGACTAAGGGTAAGGACATGGTTCCCTCCGAAAAGGCGAATGACTGGAGAGAACCAAGGCTCGTGTGGGCAGGGGCGCAACCCTGAAGTAGACGAACACCACTGGGACTGTGGGGAACATCTACCCGCTACCCGTTAACCTCTTCTTCTTACCTTTCTGTGACGGACCTTTGTGACTCTTTCCTTCTGGACACCACTCTCGGCGAAATTATTTCGTGTTGAGCTGTACTGACTGATTTCTTCGGAATCAGAATCAAGGCAACTTACTTCACTACTTTGACTCCGCTTTGGATTATGCTCATCATCTAACTCCTCTACTTGTCTTTCTTCCAATCCTTCCTTCTCTTCCTGCTCTTCTACAATTTCCCCTTTTTCATCCCCATAATCCAAATCAACCTCCTGACACTGCAGCTCCTCACCATCTTCCAGTTGCTCCTCTGATCCATCTTCAACCGCATCTTCCCTCAGCTCCTCACGAACTTCTTGCCTAACCTCTCCTCCGATCTCATTTTCCTCAACACGAACTGATGAAAATGTATTGAAAGTGAGAGATCTCATCAAGTTTGATCGCCATTTGATGGTGAGAATGATTGCTTATGAATAATTTTGAAATCACCACACGGTTCATGAAATTTCAACTCATGATTTGAACATGCACAAAGTCTGCGCAAAAATGGTTCCAAAAAATGTCACTCAGAAACAGAAGAACAACCGAAAAAATGTGTCGACCTTCTTGAGCGCATTGAAAATGACACAGCTTTTATGAAAAGTGTCATAACAGGTGATGAATCGTGGATTTTTGAGTATGATCCAGAAACAAAATGGCAAAGTGAAGAGTGGCACACAAAAGACTTGCCACGCACAAAAAAGCAAGAAAGAGTAAATCCAAGTTCAAGTTAATGCTCATTACTTTTTTTGTCATTTAAGGTATTGTGCATAAGGAATTTGTGCCTCAAGGACAGAAAGTGAATCAACCTTATACTACTGTCAGGTTCTTGAGAGACTCGGAAAAAGGGTCATTCATGTCTGGCCAGAGATTGTTAACTCATGGATGCTTCATCACAATAACGCTCCGTGTCACACCACACTGTCTGTGAAGGAGTTTTTGGCCAAATAAGGCGTTCCTGTGGTACCACAGCCCCCTTACTCCCCTGATTTTAGTCCATGTGATTATTTCCTATTTCCAAAAATCAAAGGCCAACTCCAGGGCCGCCATTTTGGAACTATGGAAAACATTCAAAAGATGACAGACCAGCTAAAGGCATTGACAGTTGAAGACTTCCAGCACTGTGTCAACCAATGGGAATGTCTCCATAAGTGTGTGGCTTCCCAAGGGAACTAGGTACTTTGAAGGAGAGAAAATTGTTTTGTAGTTAATGCATCAATAAATAAAAAAGTTCATTACTTTTTAGACAAACCTTGTATATGTTGCTGTACTAGAAGATATAGAACATGTGTGGCTGCATGATGCTTGGCATGCGCTGTGTGAGTGATAGAATTATGCAACACTCTAGATCACTGCAGATACGCCTTCCAGAATTGGTCAATTATTCTGCCAGCATGCAACATTATACCCATTGATACGATTTGTTTTTGCATATCTTCAGCAGTTTTGAAAATTTTGCAAAAACATATTTCTATACCAATCCCTACAAACACCTATCACAAACAAAGATATCCCTAAAACAAAGATTGTCATACTGGACTCGCCAATAGAACAGGTGCCAAATTTCAAGTATCTATGTGGTGTAGCATCACATATGAAGATGATAAGGAGGTTGAAAGCAAAATTAGTCTCTTCCAGTCACTTTGTGGCTGTATAATTAAACATTTAAAGAAGAAAACAAGGAAAGAGATGCAATTTAAATATTATAATGTAATGGCCATACCTCAACTACTGTATGGTAGTGTGATATCTAGAATACAAGGAGTGGAAATGAGGTTCTTGTGGGCTGTAGGGGGTTGTACCAGGAGATATCTTATCAGAAATGATCATATAAGAATGGAGCTGCGCATAGCTGAAAGCTTATATGAGAACATTCCTGATACAAAACGGAGTGGAAGTTATACTTAGAGAGAATGGATCCAACTAGATTTTCAAGAAGAGCCCTTGACTATCATCCAAGGGGAACGAGAAGTGTGGGAAGATCCCATAAGCGATGGTTGGATGAGTTCCACTGAGACTGGAACAGGCTACTAGTAAGACATAAAGGATGACGATGACGACCCGATCCCTACACACAATTTATTACACTGAACACAGACTTCACCCCTCATAACATCACATCAGCTGACATCACCTACCATAAATTGTCAGATAAAGCTGTACAGGCTGTTAATAAACGTTTTCGATTTTCTGGTTGTTATAAATTTGTGTGCTTATTTTTTAACATCATCCATGCAATTTGTACTTTTGCAAAATGTGTGTGTGTGGTATTTATGTAGTATGTACTTTGTAAGAAAATTGTTTTTTAAATAATGTTTGTTATAGGTTCTGTGAAGAAATCAAGTAAACATGTTAAATGATAATCACTGTGATTCATTATCTTACTGCCAGGACAGAAGAAACTACAAGTGTAGGTAAATATTTTGAGTGTTAAAAAAAATTAACCTCTTTTTGTCTCAAACTATTGAGTACCGTCTAATAATCATATATTATACCATTAAATTGTATAATATTTTCAAATGATCATTAAAGTCTATATAAGAATTTTAATGTGATTAACATTAGTATGGTATATTAGACATCAGTTTAAAATGTAAAGAAACGTGTTAATGGTCTCAAACTAGACAAAACATCATTCATTAATAAGTTGGGCATTGTGGCATATTGGTTGTTGAAATTGAAGCCAGCGGGGGGGGGGGGGGGGGGGGATAATAAGTTTTTTTCACACTACATGAAAAGTGATTCCATAAATAGGGGATATATAGTGCAATATGAAGCTACAATTATCTGTATATAGTGATGAACAAATTTTAGGTTGGAGGGTTTGAATAGTTGACCACCAGTAAGCCAAAACAGTGCTGTTACATCCACAACCCCAAATCACAACACAGTTGAAAACATTGTCTTTAGTCACCATTACTGGAGATGAAGCTCCTGTTGTGTTGAAAAATGAAAGTTTTTAATCAGAGTATGGTTCTTTAAGTAATATGTAGGTCATAAATGTGGGCTATGAACATGAGAATGGTACAGTCACTAGAGGCTGTACAGAGACTATGAAAACTGGAGACTGAAAAGACTGTTAGGGATGACCAGGCAACAAGAGAACAAGTGGAACAGACAAACTAGAATAGACTAAAATTATGAAAATAAATTGGAGGAGGGGAAGGTTTTTGGCCACGTAAGAAAGTGGCAGATAGTCATTATGTGCTAAATTGGATGTCATGAGATACAAAGAGATTGTGATGGTAACTTTTTTTTTCAAGATAGAGGTGAGGGAGATTCCTCAGGAGTGAAATTACAACAGTATGAGTGGTCAGACAAGTATGGAGGATGATGATAATGTGATTACATAAAAAAGTTTTATGCATGTGCAGTTGCATTATCTATTAATTATATGATTCATACACAAGTTATACGAGGGTAAGTCAATAAGTATCTGCAAACAATTAGTACAAATATAACAGTTAGCTCATTTTTCAGCAGAGTCCCCTTCCTTTTTAATACGCTTGTCCATCATTGCACAAGCTTCCTGATGCCCTTAGAAAAAAAGTTTTTCGGCTGAGTAGCAAGCCATGTATGCACTGCTTCCTTCACTTCTTGGTCTCTGGAGAATCGATGGCCCCTTAAGGCATCTTTAAGTTGACTAAAGCATGGTAATCGGATGGGGCAAGATTGAGGCTGTATGCAGGATGCTCCAACACCTCAGACCACAATTTCTCAAGAGTTTGGACAATGTGGACATGCATTGTCATGCAACAAAAGTACTCCTTCCAACAATAGGCCTAAGTGTTTAGATCAAATTGCAGGCTTCAGTTTGTTGGACAGCATGAAGTGTTATTAGCTTTAAATTAATTAATTAAATTGTTGACATACTGAAGAAACTGTCACTTACCAGTTGCAAATATATATAAGGGTTTACCAGGATGTCGTCTGATGTACTTAGGCAGAGAAAAACGGGCAATGCAATGACAAACACACATTGATGTGTTTAATTGACACTTTTTATTAACTTTTAATTTTTTGATATTAACTATTAAATTTTAACTCCCTCTTCATCAATTTCTTTTACATTACATCGTTAATAATTATTGGAATATCAGTTCAATTTTAATTTACTAGCGGTTCATTCGAAAAACTTTGCTTGAAAACATTGATACTTGTTATTATGAAATGAAAATAGTTGCGATACTTATGACTAAACACTTAACATTCTAACCATGGTATCTAAATTATGAAAGCGACCCATATTGCTCTCTCACTCACTCACATTCGCACACATACCCCATTTAATTAAGCGCTTTTTTCTTTCATTTTATATTTTATAATTAATTGATTTGAGATACTGTTACGTGATATCGGCGTCCCTGCAGGTCACTAGTTGATCCCCACGAGTTCTTTGTTCACTTTTGTCCGAAAAGTTTCCGCTGTTAATTTCGATATTAACTGGTTAAATTTTGCACTGTTTTATGGTTCTGGACTCACATTTCTATAATTACAATTTTTCTTTAGCACGTGACACTATTGTACAGCCGGCCGACTGTAGGTGTGGAAAACGACAACGCAGTTCTCTCAGCGTCTATATAAACCACGCCTTCTTCATCCATGGCAACTTTGTTCGTGATTCGTTGATAAAGATCACATGACACAATAATGAGTCGTCACGTGATATCACCTGTTGAGCGAGTATAGGTAATTTTGTCTTGTCTTTGGGCTCGCCACAAAGTTTTATTTGTCCACCAACGGAAAATACACGCATGTGCGCACAAGCTGACATTCCACGGTGTTATCGTTGTGCGCTAGGCACGGACCGGTACAGGATTGTATACAGGGTGTCCAAATAGGTGTTAGTGGTCTCGGTGGCCGCAAAGGGTGTCCAAACCGATTATTTCCCAATAGTTGATATTAAATGAAATAAAAAAAAAACATACCTCCTTCAAAATTGTCCCATTACAATACCCCCCCAATGAGAGATCTTCTGCCGAAACAGAAGATATCTCATTGCCAAAACCCCTAAGAGGACCGGTGAGGATATGGAGCCAACAACCCCCCTTTAATTTCTTAATCTCATGGGTACACGACCCCCCTGGCTCAGCGACCATGGACTCATCTGAACGAGATCACTGGACTTCTCTGTAAGAGATCCCAACACCGAGAAATCGAACCGACAAGTACCACAGCGCACCTCACCTTCTAACATGCTACCCCCCAAAACCCTCACTCCCTGGCTTATATCATGCCAGATCCTCAACCGATCTGTTCCCCCTTACATGCAAACTGGGTCGCCTTCAGCAATACTGGGCGCATACACGTACTTGTTAAATCCTACCTATCATTTTTTTTTTTTTTTCAAAACAAAAAAAAAATTTAAATTCAAAAATTTACATTTTATAACATTTTTTCTCAATAGGAAATTTATTTGAACTTATTTAAATTAACGAATAAACAAAATTGGCCTCGCTTCTTTGCCAAAACTGGTTTAGTATAGAACATCACCCATCAGCTGACCAAAACTGGGTCAAGTCCAGATCCTTGACCTACATACGTTATGTACAAGTTACATCTGTGAATACATTAAACTCCTGTAAAATTCAGTCTTGCAACGCCAAAACATAATAAAATACAACATTTAAAATTAACAAAGTATTATTATAATTAACCATTGGATTGACATTTAAATTATTCAAATAAACACCTTCCCTAGCTAATTGTAAACACATTTCAAAATTGAGCAAATTGCATGAAATATATCTTTATCAATTCTTATATCTAACGTACAACAATAATAATAATACACTTAAAATTATAGCATGAACGACTTGTATTGACTTGTCTGAGCAGCTAGTTATTTAACAGAGCACAAGCAGTTTTTTTATAGGATCAAATTTGAATTAGTAAAACATTTTTATGTTATAAAATTTACATTCGTGGCTCCTCTGAGCCACCTCCCAGCCACACACTCTATTTCAGATTATGGAGGACTGTTTCGCCCTTTCGCTTCCACAGAGACTGTATATTTTGGAGCAGGGTTTTACCTCTCCGTGTCTCTGCTTCCGCTGTTAAGTGTAAATTGGTGAACATCATCATGTTCTCGTTAATAATCATGCACCCTTAAACGGATCTACCACCTGGCTCTGCTGTTCCTTCTCGAACAGAGTGGCAGCCGCTGTTCCATAGTTTGGTGATTCCCCTTTTTATTTACCCCCCATCAATTTCAAAGTACACCTTTACAACGATAACAGCTATGGCCAGTTATGGTCAGCGCGTAATCGTAATGTGCCCCAACCATAGCTGTTAAAGCTAAACCAATTCCACGGTCAGGGTTCGGTGAGGCCGTGACCGCCCGAAAAGTTGGGGAATCACAAGTATATTTTTTTTTTTTTTTTTTTTTTTTTTAAATAAAAATTTAAATTACATGACATTTCTAGTCTTGGTGGTATTATATAAAATATTATATAAAATACATAATGTGTGTATAAACAATAGTAACAGTTTATAATAATAGAATATAAAAATGTCTGTTTATGTATGATAATTTTAATATGTACAAATACATCCATCATCACTCAGCTAGATAATACTTTTTTAACTGGGTCACATTATAGGTTCCCTTTATTTCTCGAGTTTGCAAATCTACTAAAACATACGCATTCTCCATTTTTACTTGGCTAACCTCATATGGACCGTCATACAATAGAAAGAATTTCTTAAAATTTCAAAATTATTATTAACATTTATTTTTAACCTTTATGTTATTAAATTAAAATTGAAATTTCATCAAATAATTTAAAAATTCAATCATACAACATTAAATCACAACATTTAACTATCTCAAATTATTCACTTCAATTGATTATTAAACACAACATATTTCAATTATTATCAAAATTTACAAAGCATCAATTATTGTTTTCATAATTATCTACGCAAACTGCAAAATATTAATAATATATATACACAAATGAATTCACAAATTATTTATCAAATATACGTCAAGAACTGTTCAATTGTTTCACGCTTCATACGTCCAAATCTGCAAGGTCGTTACCAAAATTTACAATATTTACCAATGTCTACACACTGATATTTTAGTTCAACCTCCATCGTTATATATATATCTAATGTATTTGTAACATGCATCATTGTTATACACACTCAATTTATTATTACTATCATTATAGTAATCATCCATTATCTTTATTCCATTCATTATGTCATTATAATTGATAGGGTTATTCCCTATTAATATTTCATACAACTTGTCAACATAAGTTATTATTGTCCAGTCTCCATCGGTAAATACATTCATGATTGGGTTAATTACTTTTGTCAGATAATTATTTACATTATTCTTCAAGTATACTGTTAAACTTTCTCTCCATTCGTCATACTTTCGATTCACATTATATAATTCTGTTACTTGATTAACATACCATTTTCCACTTATATCTCTCTCACCACAATACCAAATCATACTTTCAACATCATTATTACAGACAGAGGGTACAACATTATACAACATCAATTCATTTATCAATACGGGACTCTTTCCCTTCTTAAACAACACTTGTGAACACCTTGGTTCAGAAAAATTAATAGGAAAATTTACCTTCTGCCCCACATACTCTATTCTCTCTTTCCACTTTCTCTCTAACTCATAATAATTTCTCTTTAACTTATACAATTCTATTTCTCTATCTGCATACAACTCTCTATATAAATCTCTCTCACTCACATTAGTTAACATCTGATTAATGGATACATTTAAGTCTTTTCTGACTTTAATTATTTCACGCTCATGTTCTGCTTGTTTATTCTTTAAACTAGTAACATTAATGTTAATTGCATCAACTTGTTCACAATTACTTCTGAATGCATCATTTATATTTTCTTGTATTTCACTTTGCTCACACTCATTAATTAAACATTGAACATTACAGTCCATTTTGTCATTTGGCTTTTTGATTTTATCATTACATTTACTTGTCAATGTGTCAAATTCTTGATTTGTCTCTAACATTATTTTTCTATCGTTTCTCATTTCGTCTTGTACATTATTTATAACGCTAGTCAGTTCATCTCTCACTCCAACAATAACCTCATTCATACTTTCCAAACGGTTGTTCATATTTATTGCACTCGCTCTCAATTCGCTCCTCACATTTATAAACTCGTTATTTAAATCAGTCAGTTTAATATTTATAGTATTCACTTCTGATTTGATCTCTGTTTTCAAATTATCATTTTCTGATTTCATTTTCTCATTTTGTTTGTCAAGTTTATCATTGATTTCAGTTTTCATTCCTGACATCATTTCCATCATTAACGCTAATTGGTTAAATATATTTACGTTATCGCTTATTTTTGCGTCTACTGTCTCAATAGTTAATTCGTGTGTTGTATTGTTTACGCTCTCGTTAATATTTGTTGATATTAAATCGTCTTGCGTAACATTGAGAATTGACCCCTCCCCAACATCTTCACATAAATTTACACTCTCGCTTTTCTCTGCCATTTTTCGATCAGTTTGTAAATTTGTATTATACTAATTTACAAAGTCACTGTCAAAGGGCGCCATTGAAGTGTTATTAGCTTTAAATTAATTAATTAAATTGTTGACATACTGAAGAAACTGTCACTTACCAGTTGCAAATATATATAAGGGTTTACCAGGATGTCGTCTGATGTACTTAGGCAGAGAAAAACGGGCAATGCAATGACAAACACACATTGATGTGTTTAATTGACACTTTTTATTAACTTTTAATTTTTTGATATTAACTATTAAATTTTAACTCCCTCTTCATCAATTTCTTTTACATTACATCGTTAATAATTATTGGAATATCAGTTCAATTTTAATTTACTAGCGGTTCATTCGAAAAACTTTGCTTGAAAACATTGATACTTGTTATTATGAAATGAAAATAGTTGCGATACTTATGACTAAACACTTAACATTCTAACCATGGTATCTAAATTATGAAAGCGACCCATATTGCTCTCTCACTCACTCACATTCGCACACATACCCCATTTAATTAAGCGCTTTTTTCTTTCATTTTATATTTTATAATTAATTGATTTGAGATACTGTTACGTGATATCGGCGTCCCTGCAGGTCACTAGTTGATCCCCACGAGTTCTTTGTTCACTTTTGTCCGAAAAGTTTCCGCTGTTAATTTCGATATTAACTGGTTAAATTTTGCACTGTTTTATGGTTCTGGACTCACATTTCTATAATTACAATTTTTCTTTAGCACGTGACACTATTGTACAGCCGGCCGACTGTAGGTGTGGAAAACGACAACGCAGTTCTCTCAGCGTCTATATAAACCACGCCTTCTTCATCCATGGCAACTTTGTTCGTGATTCGTTGATAAAGATCACATGACACAATAATGAGTCGTCACGTGATATCACCTGTTGAGCGAGTATAGGTAATTTTGTCTTGTCTTTGGGCTCGCCACAAAGTTTTATTTGTCCACCAACGGAAAATACACGCATGTGCGCACAAGCTGACATTCCACGGTGTTATCGTTGTGCGCTAGGCACGGACCGGTACAGGATTGTATACAGGGTGTCCAAATAGGTGTTAGTGGTCTCGGTGGCCGCAAAGGGTGTCCAAACCGATTATTTCCCAATAGTTGATATTAAATGAAATAAAAAAAAAACATACCTCCTTCAAAATTGTCCCATTACAAGCATCTCACTGTACCTTGCCCTTGTGAAACCCAGAATATTGTGAGCATTACCTTTCTTGCAGAGGGTGGAGTCTTAAATTTCTTTTTGACTGGAGATTTGGGGTGTTTCCATTCCATGCTCTGGCGTTTGCTTTCAGGCTTAAAGTGGTGGATCCATGTTTCATCTCCAGTGACTAATTGCTTCAAAAAAGCTTCACTTTCATTAGCATAGTGGTCCAGTAAATGTTGACAAATGGTCACACGATTGAGCTTGTGCTCTTCAGTGAGCTGTTTTGGGACCCCTCTTGCATGAAAGCAAAGACTTTTTATGGATAATTTCATATGCAGAAGCATAACTAATTTTCAGATGGTATGCCACTTCATCAATGGGCACTTTTCGGTTGGTCTGATGCATACCATTAACTTGTTCTTGTTCAATAATGGCATCAGTAGTGAAAGAGGTTAGGCGTTCTTATCTTTCCTTGTCCTTGTCCTGACTGTTTTGAAATTTTCTATCCATTCATATGCAGTTTGCTGTGGCAGAACATTATCCCCATATTGGTTTGAAAGTCTTCCATAGATTTCAGCTCCTGATACACCTTCAGACCACAAAAACTGGATCAATGCAAGCTGTTCTTTGTTGGTGAAAACGGAGAGAGGGGCAGCCATGTTTATCGTGCAACAATAAACAGCTGATTGGTGCGACAGATGGTCTAATAGTCCACAACCAAAGACAACGGCACCAGCTGTCGGCATACAAGAGGATTAAGTGGTACTGCCAAATAACAAAATTGCAGATACTTAATGACTTACCCTTATAACATTCAATGTACATTTCGAAACAAACTTAATAATGTCTTTTTTACGAGCGTATTACTTTATTCGTAATATGTTACTGCAGATGAGATTTCCTGCCAATCAATGTTAATTATTAAAAAAAATTATTTAATAAGTGTTTGATATTATTCGGTTGTTGATTATAGACCTGTGTTAATTAATTATCAAGTGTTTTACCAGAGAAAAACGCTATATTACGGGTATTATAATGAATAATCCAGTTTTTTTTTTCCAACCCTAGTCCCTCTGTATTATCTAAATTGAAAGAGCGGAATATGAAGAGAATAAGTTAGTTCTCCATTCTCCCGTATTCACCAGCTGTCTGCAATCAAGCGCTGTTATTAATGAATGACCCGTTCTTATAGGTTAGGTTGTTCCACTTGACGTTTTTATCACTTTCTTTCTCTGTAAATTACACCGTAATCGAAATACAATAACTATTCTACAATAACACAGAACATCGTCAAATACAAGAAGGATTCTTTATTTTATATTATTTTAAATTTTCAACAGGTGCTTTCTTCGGTTATTAGAGCATCATATCGATCATACAATACTGAATCGATTTGTTATTGAACTCGTGGTTTATGTTACAATTTAATTATAATTTTCAGTTTATCTCTTATCCCAGGGTACATGTAATTCTTTTATCTATTAGTAAGGCCAAGTAATGCAAATTCAGGTTACTAGGTATTACAATTTAAATTAAAATCTTATTATATAAAGTATTAACATAAGCAGGTTTTTACCAAACGTTTACAAGCTACTCATCCAGGCCGTGTTCCAGTTAACGATGTCAGATCTAAGAGTGATGAAGAATGACGAAAATATTTCCAACTCCAGCTTCTCAGTAATGGTTGTGATTAGTGTCCCGGGCTGTAATGGAAAGTTCTGTTCTTGATCTTCGCTGATTTTCTCGTTTCTTGTGGTTACAGGTCCCAATGGAATTAGTGTAGTATTAAGTTCTTGCTCTGCAGTCAAAAGTGAGGTTCAGTAGGTAAATTTAATTCTCTTTAATTTTTTGTTGTAGGGTATTTATTCAATTCAACTTCTCCCGGTCTGGCTTATCTGCATTTATTTATGGTTTCTTGTATAGCTCATTTGGTGGTGAGTTTAGTTCATTTTTCTTAAGGTTTTTTATGTGAATTTTGTAGATAGGTTGTTTATTCTCAAGGTGATAATTTAGGAAGTCGTCCAATCCGTCTTTTTTATTTATTGTTTATAATTTAACATTGATGTGTAATAATTTTATTCATGAGGTTTTGTGGTTTTCTGGCGATTTTTAATGACTGAACTGTCCTCGTTTACATATAACAATTGAATGTCTAAATCAACAAGATTTCTTGCATTTTGTTGCCTTAACAACCATTGCTTATTCTGTCATTGGATAATATCTGTTATCCTAGAGCCAGAATTATGAAATATTCTTACACTTATTTAATAAAATACTCCCTGCTTGGAATTACATTAAATCACATAAAACTTTCACTTAATCTGCCTTATTAAACCGTATACATTTTACTACATTTTCTTCTTAATTGACTTATTTTAAAAGGTATTAATTTCCTTTTACAAAATACTGAATTTAGGCCTATTGGTATTATTACAGGTGTTATAATTTTTTGTTTTTAATTTAATTTTTCTTACCTGACCTACTGTACAAAGAGTCACTGGCTTATGGCCACTTATATCAATTTTAATTTCCTGGTTTCAATTCATTATTATTATTTAGTTTTTCATTGGTTTTTAACATAATTATAATGACCACTTGCCAACTTATTAACACTTATTGTCTTCCTGGCCAAGTTTACAAATATTATTTTAAACATCTTCATTAATTATTTAAAGTAAATACATTTAACATAATACCATACATAATAAATGTACTTGTATTTAATTATTTAAATACAAGTTTAACATGAATGAAATGAGTACCCATTACTTAGTACTTCCTTAAAGCAACGGCTCCACACTTACTACACACAAAACATAAAATAAATATCATGTAAACACTATATCATGATACAGTACAACAACAAGTACATTTTATAAAACATTAAATATTAATTGAACAGTATATTATACTCAACTCCTACACATTAAACTCATCCCATTAGACACAGTGTTTATAGTTTACATCTTGTACTGCTCATTACATATTTTATATTTAGGTACACCTTCAATGTTTTATTACCTAGTAACCTTACTAGGTACCATCAATGCATTTTTTAGGTGAGATTGGCCCTCTTGTATTTACTTATGGCATACTTTGGGCATTGTTTTCAGTCATGTTGACAAAGTTTTTATGTAACGTCGGGAACCTCAACTTTGTTACGTTACATAATACTCCCCCTCCGAAAGAAGTTTATTTTGGCTGAATAAAGTTTAGTTAAAATAAACTTATAGTTCTTCATACTTTGGAATATTTATTTAATAAAATTATTAATTTATAATGGTTTCAGTTTTTCATTGTTTCTGTTTTAATCCGCAATTCAATGGGTTCTTTGGGGTTTATTTTCTCCTTCTATTCTTTAAACTTTTAATTGCACCGGAAAACTGTGTTGATACTCATTGTGTATATGGTCATTAATTCTCTACTGGTACCTCCCTCAGTTGTAGAACTCTCCTTTTCTCTGGAACTCATAACGTCTTCTAGCTTTTTACGCTATCATTTCTTATTATCATTTTTATATTTAATTACCTCTCTTGGTGTATAATCCCTAAAATACTATATTTCCCTAATATCATAGCTGGTACGGAATCAGAGGGGCACTATTGGCTTCCATTACTCTGCCGTTTCCCTAACTATATTTTCTGAGATCAGAGGAACTTCATCTCTGTCCAGAAAAAAAATAAACGTTGCACGATCACAACACAATACATATAATTATTACCTATAAGATAGCTCCTTCGCTACAAACTTATATTCAAGGGATGATTACTATTATTTCTGAGGTATCCTAATACTTTTCTTAAATTATTTGTCTCGTTGTTCTGTAGTTCCATTTATCATATTATTCACCAGTATATTACTTAAAGCTGTTCAATATTCATTTTAAATTCTTCTTAGTTCCGTGCTGTCAATTAATTATTCTTTAGCATACGTATTTTACTATTTTTAATTCACTCCCATTTACTTCTGCAATTAAACACTGAATCTCCTCCTTATCATAAATTGTATGGCATATTCTTCCTTCATTTAACTCATTTCTAACCCTTCTTTCTCTTCTTTCATGTTTATTAGTTTAAAATAATTTCTTCTGAATTGTATAGTAAGGTGTTCTTACTTATTTTTTGAATTTTGGGGTTTTTAAATTGATTCCACATAATTTCTCTGAAGTATCGTGTAATTAGTTTATTTCATTTAATAGTTGGTTTAATATATTTTAATTAGTTTCTCATTATTTTCCTTTGATTTGCTTGATTCTATATCCATAAAATCCGTCCCTTTTCTCTATATTCTGTTTGGAATCTGTTTAACCTTGGTCCATTTTTTCCTCTGTACTGGTTGTTTGGATTTCTCTAGCGTATAGAATTATTTCCGTTCTTGTGACGTGTCTCACTATCATCTGGTTCTTCCATCTTGTCGCTATAAATTTCTCATTTATGATAAAGTTTACCATCGTCCTTCGAGCTGATTCTTCCGTACTGTTACTTAATCGTTCAAATGGTTCATACATAATCTCCAGAAGTCCTCCATGCTCCTCGGTTAGTTTTGGCTTTTTCGGTCCGTCTAATCTATCTAGGAATTCAATTGTGGTTCGTTTAGAGTTTCTTAATTTTCTTACTTCCCTGGGTTCCGTAATTGGTATATTATGTAGCTTAACTAATCCCCTTTTAATCATCTCCAATCCTTCCCGTGTATTTATTAATTTCCTTTTACGCGTTTGTCTTATTTTCATTGTCTTCATTTCATTGTGAACCCGTTCTATTCTTCCAGTTATGTTAATTGGTACCTCGTCAAATTTTTCTTGGGTTTTCGCTTGTATCTCCTTTACTCTAGTATCGTTATGGTTTCCTATTTGGGTTATTTTGGCCTCTACTTCCACTCTGAGTTGTATGATGGTTTCATCCGTCTTTTCTAGATCTACCTTAGTTTCAGTTATTTGCTGTCTTACTTCCTTTTCGTAATTATCCACTCTTTTGCTAAGTGTTTCATCGATAATTGCAATACTTTCATTGATGACTTCCCTCAACGCTTGGTTTTGTTCATTGATGATTTGCTGCAACTCATTATTATTGTTTTCAATTCTTTCGTCTCTTTGTTTGGTATTTTCGTGAATCTGCCTTAAGCTCTCGTCGTTCCTGTCAAGCCTTTCATTAATTTGGTTTAATCTTTCATTTATCAGCCGGTTATTCTCATCAGTTTCCTCTTTATTTTTGTCAAACTTCTCATTCATTAGTTTGATTAAGTTCTCACTCAAAATTTCATTTTGAGTTAATACTGTCTATTTTATTTTTCAGCTTTTCTGAATTTTCGTTATACTGTCTATTTTATTTTCCAGCTTTTCTGAATTTTTGTTTATACTGTCTATTTTTTCATTGATTTGTTTATTTTGTTCCTTTGAAGTTTCCTCCTGTTTCCTAAATTGTTCCGCCATAAATTTCATCATGTCTTGCCAATTTGGTTCTTCTCTGGCTTCCTCTTTATCACCCGCCTGTTGTTCCTTTCCAATGTCTGTAACTATTTCCGCTTCTTCCTCCCGTCTATCTTCTTCTGTTTCTTGGTCTTTCGCCATCCTTTTAGAAACACCTCTCGTATGCATTCCTGTGCCTCTAATAGTTGCCTGCTCCAGTTAAGTAATAGCGATATAGTCGAATTTTTTACTTAACTAAAGCCCACTCGTTGAGCGCCAATTTTGAAACAAAATTAAAAGATTACTTCTTTACGAGTGTATTACTTTATTCATAATATATTACTGCAGATGAGATTTCCTGCCAATCAATGTTAATTATAAAAAAAAATTATTTATTAAGTGTTTGATATTATTCGGTTGTTGATTATAGACCTGTGTTAATTAATTATCAAGTGTTTTACCAGAGAAAAACGCTATATTACGGGTATTATAATGAATAATCCAGTATTTTTCTCCAACCCTAGTCCCTCTGTATTATCTAAATTGAAAGAGCGGAATATGAAGAGAATAAGTTAGTTCTCCATTCTCCCGTATTCACCAGCTGTCTGCAATCGAGCGCTGTTATTATTGAATGACCCGTTCTTATAGGTTAGGTTGTTCCACTTGACGTTTTTATCACTTTCTTTCTCTGTAAATTACACCGTAATCGAAATACAATAACTATTCTACAATAACACAGAACATCGTCAAATACAAGAAGGATTCTTTATTTTATATTATTTTAAATTTTCAACAGTTGCTTTCTTCGGTTATTAGAGCATCATATCGATCATACAATACTGAATCGATTTGTTATTGAACTCGTGGTTTATGTACAATTTAATTATAATTTTCAGTTTATCTCTTATCCCAGGGTACATGTAATTCTTTTAACTATTAGTAAGGCCAGGTAATGCAAATGCAGGTTACTAGGTATTACAGTTTAAATTAAAATCTTATTATATAAAGTATTAACATAAGCAGGTTTTTACCAAACGTTTACAAGCTACTCATCCAGGCCGTGTTCCAGTTAACGATGTCAGATCTAAGAGTGATGAAGAATGACGAAAATATTTCCAACTCCAGCTTCTCAGTAATGGTTGTGATTAGTGTCCCGGGCTGTAATGGAAAGTTCTGTTCTTGATCTTCGCTGATTTTCTCGTTTCTTGTGGTTACAGGTCCCAATGGAATTAGTGTAGTATTAAGTTCTTGCTCTGCAGTCAAAAGTGAGGTTCAGTAGGTAAATTTAATTCTCTTTAATTTTTTGTTGTAGGGTATTTATTCAATTCAACTTCTCCCGGTCTGGCTTATCTGCATTTATTTATGGTTTCTTGTATAACTCATTTGATGGTGAGTTTTAGTTCATTTTTCTTAAGGTTTTTTATGTGAATTTTGTAGATAGGTTGTTTATTCTCAAGGTGATAATTTAGGAAGTCGTCCAATCCGTCTTTTTTATTTATTGTTTATAATTTAACATTGATGTGTAATAATTTTATTCATGAGGTTTTGTGGTTTTCTGGCGATTTTTAATGACTGAACTGTCCTCGTTTACATATAACAATTGAATGTCTAAATCAACAAGATTTCTTGCATTTTGTTGCCTTAACAACCATTGCTTATTCTGTCATTGGATAATATCTGTTATCCTAGAGCCAGAATTATGAAATATTCTTACACTTATTTAATAAAATACTCCCTGCTTGGAATTACATTAAATCACATAAAACTTTCACTTAATCTGCCTTATTAAACCATATACATTTTACTACATTTTCTTCTTAATTGACTTATTTTAAAAGGTATTAATTTCCTTTTACAAAATACTGAATTTAGGCCTATTGGTATTATTACAGGTGTTATAATTTTTTGTTTTTAATTTAATTTTTCTTACCTGACCTACTGTACAAAGAGTCACTGGCTTATGGCCACTTATATCAATTTTAATTTCCTGGTTTCAATTCATTATTATTATTTAGTTTTTCATTGGTTTTTAACATAATTATAATGACCACTTGCCAACTTATTAACACTTATTGTCTTCCTGGCCAAGTTTACAAATATTATTTTAAACATCTTCATTAATTATTTAAAGTAAATACATTTAACATAATACCATACATAATAAATGTACTTGTATTTAATTATTTAAATACAAGTTTAACATGAATGAAATGAGTACCCATTACTTAGTACTTCCTTAAAGCAACGGCTCCACACTTACTACACACAAAACATAAAATAAATATCATGTAAACACTATATCATGATACAGTACAACAACAAGTACATTTTATAAAACATTAAATATTAATTGAACAGTATATTATACTCAACTCCTACACATTAAACTCATCCCATTAGACACAGTGTTTATAGTTTACATCTTGTACTGCTCATTACATATTTTATATTTAGGTACACCTTCAATGTTTTATTACCTAGTAACCTTACTAGGTACCATCAATGCATTTTTTAGGTGAGATTGGCCCTCTTGTATTTAATTATGGCATACTTTGGGCATTGTTTTCAGTCATGTTGACAAAGTTTTATGTAATGTCGGCAACCTCAACTTTGTTATGTTACAGTTATTAACTAACACCCTCTTTAGTCACATTTATGTTTGTATATTTTTACTTTTACTGATATAAGGTAAACACGTGTACTTACCATTTCAATGTATGTGTGAGCACGTGGTTCCTTTCTGCTATAAATCTCTCTTTAAGGGGCCAGGGTACACTCTCGGCGAGATTCAGATACAAAGAGGTAATAGAAATGACAACACTGATTCTCATTTGAATTAATCACTAGGTTTTAATTGCCAGAATAAAATAAACATATATTGAATGATACCCAAAATGGCATCACATACAATTGCCAAAAACAAAATGGTGGTTACATTTCCTTAAACCCTATTCAGTCATAGTTATTTTGTATTATGTTGAATCTTGTTAATATTTTATATTTACGTCTGGCTGCAGCTCTGATAACACATAATTAATTATATACTGATATGCTACACAAACCAATGCCCTCTTTAGTCATGATCATGGCCATACGTTCATTCACTCATACGCTCACTCACCCCCACTATCGCAAATACATTTTATCAAATTTATCTTTGTTAATTGAGCTCATTAATACGTAAAAAATGTGATAATTGTTTGACTTCTCTGTAAGTGGACCAGAGTTGCTCCCTCGCTGGTGTTAGATGTGATGCAGTAGTATGGCAGGTGGTCGCCTCATATTTATCGTTTATCTGTTGGTGTACACTGATTCTACATTTGATATTTGACTGTTTACTAGTACTTGAGTCTTTTAGAACTTAACTGTCATATTTTTAATTATAGATAATAACTTTCTTAAAACTTTTGCTGAAAACTGAGTCGACAGCGATACATCGCTGTTGACCCTTTGGTGTGCTGTGCTGAACTGAGAACGAGGCATATGCAAAATTTTTGTATGTGTTAGTGCATTTGACGTCATCGTCTTTTGTTTGCTGGGCCAACGCCTCGCTACATACGTTGTTGTTCCTTCGTCATTGTCTTTTCTTCATGACGACACAGCTTTATAAACCAATCACAATTGTTATTAATAGTCCGTCATCACATATACCGCCATCATCTCTGCCTGCTTTTGCTCGTCCACCGGTGACCTTGGCATTATGCTTCTCTCACTGAATATGCGTTGTTACTTTTTTACAGAGGGGCAATGGACCTAACCATCCTTTATTCACTGTGATACAATAAAACATTATAAAATAACCTCAAATCCCATAATTAAGGTATTGGGCCTTATGTACTGTTACACAATATCCATGCATGCATAGACAGCATATAAAACAATTCAGATATTTGACTGTACCATAATCACATATCCCTCTACATTTCTAATTATCATCTAAGTTTTGAGAAAATATAATATGGTATTTCAATTAAAAAGAATCGACATACACATGTCTGGAGACCTTGCAAATGAATACCAAACTCCAAAAGTTTTTGTACACAAGAATGCTAATAATTGTTGCTTTGAAATTGGTGACCAAATATCATATTGAAACAATTTATTTTCCTTTATAAGTTTATAAGTGAACTTTGTTTACCAATATTAAATTTCGACTATTGTAGCCGCTATCTTGTTTAGTACCAACCTTGAAAATCTTTACTTACTGGATCCAGGGTTCGAGGTTGGACAAGCTGAAAAGCAAGATGGTTGTTTGGAATAACTAATAATTCATTTACTAATGCTCAAATCAATCTTGTTTTATTACAATTTAAAACCCCATCAGATTCATCTTTTTCAATTAAACAAAACAATTTGTACTTTCCTTTAAATCCCATTGTTACATACAAAATATTTCTTCTCCCTCTCTTACATTTTTTCTTTAGTAATATTCAAATAAAAATAATATAACATGCTACAAACTTAACTTTATCTAACACACACCAGCGCTTCCATTCACACACACATACGCCCCAAGACTTTAGGAGATCTCCATTTTAAATAAAAAGGTAGTTGAAATTATAAGTGCCCTGATTACGAATATTTAGTTTTATCCTCGTTGAGTACTTAGCTGATATGTCCGAAAGAGTCCAGCGTCCAGGCGTACTTCCCGTCACTCCACACATTTTCTTACTTTCACCTTTTTTTTTTTTTTTTTTTTTTTTTTTTTCATTTATTCACCATTTACATCGAAACTGTTATTTCATTTTGTACTATTTAATAAAACTAATTTCTTTCCCTTTTACATTTTTGGTTGTTTGGGCGCGCCCGAAATTTTGTCCGCGGACTTATACGGCCATACAGTACGAGTTGTTATTGCAGACTGGGGCGAAATTTACTGTCTCAATTTCTGAAGTAGTGAGGGAATTATAAAAGCCCCTAATGTCTTTTTAACATTTGTATGTTGATTCAAAGGGACATCAATACCAATAATGAACATTACCTATTCAATTAGGTAGAATTAAATTAAATTGGTTTGATATAATCATTGAATAACAGAATAAAATAAACTAGGAAAAATAATAGTAATATAAGTTAAACAGTGTTGTTAGCTTTATTAAGAATTAGTTACTTTTTATTAGATGTTGAACAGTTTTTATGTTTTTTGGAAGTTAGTTTATCTGTTTAGTCTTTATCAGAATCTCAGTCATGAAGACATGACATTGAGTTAATATGTTTGTATTTTTTGTTGATATAATAATATTATAAGAATATGAAGAGTATGTTAATCCAATGCAATAAGATACCAGAGAACATTTGTAATTACTAAGAAGGGTTCAAACCAAAAGGCCAAATAAAAAATACCAAGATGAAACATGGTACTGAAAGGATCACCATGGCATAGGCTAATGTTAAAATAAATAAACTATTGTCAGAATAGCCAGTAAAGTAACAAACCAAAATAAATTAATAAGGAATAGTAAAATTAACAAAATATACAGTGTTTCTATAATGGTAGTCACATTTTTAGAATACATAAATGAATTAGAAAATGTTTTTGTGAATGTCAAACAGTGTAAAGACATGTAAAACCAAATTTTGTAAGATGCTAAACCATCTATTAGGAAACACACACATATCAAATGAGATACCAAAATGTTTGTCTTATTATAAGGAAGATCACTGTATAATTCAATTTAGGTACAATTAAGTATTAATCAGAGATTAATTGGGAGTGGAAAATGTAAAAACCAGATATTTTAAATAATAAGGGTCATGTGACACCTAAGTTCAACGGTACTGACCAATGGGCATGTAGCTAACTTTGGTCAAGCCGGTTGAAACCAAAAGAAAAAAGAATTATTCTATTGTTAGACATAAAAGTGTGCAGGTCAGCTCTGTGTAGCCAAAAACAAAAGTATAGCAAAGAATCAAATCCGAGTTGGAGAAAAGAAGCAAAATTATAATAACACCAAAGTATAAAATAAAAATGAAGATAGTATAATAATAATAACAAATAACAGAAGAATAAGTAAGAAGAATATCATACATAAATAAAATAAAATAAAGTGAAAATATTTCTACTAGATATTGGTGAGAATTAACCTTATTCTAATAATACAGTTTACAACTACACAAACACGAAGATTAACTTCACGAACACTTTTAAACAGAACAATAGTGAAAAGAGAAGAGATTTAAATATAAAACACAGTGAACATTATTAGTAAATTCATTTATTTAAAAGAAACTGGTGGCAAATATTTTTCACATTGTGTGAAGTGAGTAACAAGCAGCCATCTTGGCATTTTGATCAACTTGGACTCTGGAAGACGCCATGACAGTTTTGTAGTAATAATTTGAATTAAATTATTTTGTTACACTTAAATAAAACTAAATCTGTATTGTATTAGCGATTAAGATTTTTAAATAATTGTGAGGTATTGTACTTCATGTATGCATTTCTAAACTTTTTAATAGCAGGTAACCAAGAACCCAAGAAGTAATAGTATAAAATAAAAAATAATTTTTGACACAATCGAACTGAGTGAAAGAGTCGATCCGGGAAATAAATAACTTCAACCTAAGAGTTGTCGAACTGAATTTCAAATAAAATAAAAGTTAATGAAAATAATAAATTGGTCTTAAATAAGTTTTATTTTAAAAAAATAAATTAAGATTAAAAGATTTTTAGGTAATTAAAGAAGAGTGAACTCACATTGTCTTCATCGGAACCAGGAAATTAAGAAGATAACCTACATTAACCAATTCGATATCACAATCGAACTGAACATAAACAAAACATTCCTTTTAGAAATTCCATTTTTTTTATCAAACCAACGAAAGTAAAATTAAATGATATTTAAAATATTTAATTAATAATTTTTTAACAACAAAATCAAAGCAAAATAAATTGAATTAAACAAATTAGAGTCAAAGAAAAAATATATATTTAATATTTTGTTTATAAATAAATATTTCAAACTAATCCAAGATAATCAATAATAATAAACAATTACATTAATTCAAGAAAGGTTTGATAATGGTAGATTATAGTATGTGTATAGAGAGAGGGGGGAGACAGACAGAGATGGTGGGGGAGGGAGATAGAGAGGGGAAGGAAGAAAGAGCGCGAGAGAGAGAGAGAGAGAGAGAGAGACAAATATTCGTATTGACACATAGCTGAGTTTTGGTTATTATCAAACATCATTCTCATATGTCAGCTGACACTTCCCTTCTCACATCCCAGCAGCTACCTCCACCTTGGCATTCTCCACATGAAAAGATCTCACACATTTTGTAATGGGTCTAAATTTACATAAATATATTGTGTAATTTTATAAATTCTATAACATGTGAAGATGAGGCCCCTTAGGGTAAGGCGATTGCCAGTGAGAATTTCATGACCATATATGGTTTTGAAGAATAACGAAAATCTATTTATAGCCAGTGATTAACTCCGTTAGTATGTTGTTGACGAAAGTCAGTTTGTAGCCAGTTGAAAAGGTGATACTAAGATCAGCAAAACTCTTCAATGCTGAAGACAAGACGTATGGCGGGGAGCGGAGAGAACCAGTTTAGAGACGAACTAAATGGAAATTTTTAACACTGAAAGTCAGTCGACCACCATCTTTTGCGCTGTGCAGTAGCAATCGCGGGCGCCCGCATAAACAGCATAAGACGTAAATTGAACAATGTGAAATTTTAACCAGTATTGGACTTTTAAAAGTATAAATAATGTATTAGTCAGTGATCAGTAAAACTAAACAAACAGTTCGGCCGTAAAACCTAAAAGTGAAAACAACAGACGGTGCACACAACAGGAGACGTCCCACAGGATGAAACCATACCCATCAACAGGAAAGTAGACATTTCAGAAATAATTAGATACTGGCTTTTAACTAAATTTTAAAGTTGAGCTCAACAAAAAACCTAAAAGTATGTAAATGTGTATGATTTTGTGTGTGAAGAATATGCATATAGGCCTAACAAGAAGTGTTGAGTTTGCATAATTTTGATATACATATTCGTATTTTGATGTAATAGTTGTTGGAAATCAGTTTTACGCCTTAAGGCGGAATAAGAGTGTTCATGATTATTTTTTATGTTGTCAAAAGAGAATAAATAATGTTATGTTTTATTCGATATACGCATTTTGTTATTTGTATTTGCCCATTGTTCTCTGCCAAAGTACACTAAACGAATTCCTGGACTAAAACTTTACACTTAAAATCAATATAATACAATATAAAATTAATAATTAATTACTGAATAATACTACAATTTTCATGCTTCAGCTTTTAATATACATGTCTGTAATAGTTTGTAGTATTCTGTTCCTTATGGATTTTCATGTAGCTCTACATCATAGGTCTATATACCAGTGGCGGCTGGTGTTATGGTTGCAGCGTTGCACAACCACCAATATAGAATAACTAAACTATAAAATAATATACGAAATCATTAAGCAGTTAAAAGTGTCATAAATTTCAACGGTAAACGTATTAGATTCTATGTGGCAATGTTCACGTACAGTTCTAATGTGGCGCACAGGTTGGTGGTTGTAGCCCGCTTGCAACTTGGAAGAGTAAATCGCAGAGCTTACTACACAAGCATACGGGAAAACGTGCATTACTCTTCACAGTTGCTAATGTAAGCTTGGTGGTTGCAAAGTTTCCACATACGTTCCACTAACAGCGCTGTAGTGCATCTTTAATTTTGTCGTGAAGTGTGCACAGCCTTCTTGATTTGTAAATTGTATCAGGTTTAGTGTTTACGTTGGTTCAAAGTAAATGTGTACTCATTTTTGAGGTTATAAAATTATAGTTATAATTTTGTATAACTGTGATTGTGATAATTACATGTCAATCAAAAATAAAAATTGAAAGATTTGTGAAATTTTTAATATTTTATAGATTTATTTTTTGTTGTTGTTCGTAAATGAAAGCTGGCAGTATTCCACTCACTTCTCTTGTAGAGTAGAGTTTTCAAGTAATATTTTATGTAGTTGAATTTATGTGCTTGCAGTTTATATACATGGGAAATCTGTTTTTATAGCTCAAATGAGTCATTTAAAAATAACTATAGCCTTTGTTATAAATTTGCTGTTCTTATATTTTATTTCTCGTAAACACAAGGATCGCTTTCAAATTAGTATATTATTGTATAGGTATAAAAAGCATGATTCTGCTTATCTTTTTCTTTTCTCTGCATATTTAGTATTTGATTACTGCAAAGTTAGTGATGCTTGTAGCAATCATTCAGAAATATGTGGGAACATGGAATCTGGGATAGGTAGACATACAGTACTGATAGAATCATTCCATTATCATTAGCAGCTCTCTTTTGGGGGAAAACAGTTACTTTCTATTTTTTCCATACACCAGCACTATGTATGATGCAGATATGTTGGTCTGCGCCCTGTTTAATGTGCCCTTTTATACCCCCCCCATCCACTCCCCCACCAACTCAACAACTATTGCAACCACAAAAATTTGGAACCACCAGCCGCCACTGCTATATACATATTACTAAGAGTACATAATCCTCACAGCTGGTGTCAATGTTGTTAAGAATTAATGGGCTATTAAGTGAATGCCTTTCTACACAATATGGTATCCCTCAATGAGTCTCTACACCATGGCTTAAATAGCCAGCACTATACAGTAAGGGTGTGTGCACATTATCTCAAATTAAGTTTATGACTATTTTAATTACTGGGTGTAGTTTGGTGAAAAAGAAGTTGGCTAGGCATTATTTTTATATATAAGTGCAGTAGAGTGCTGTATTGGAGCAAGATTTCACATGTTAGCTCCAGAAGTAAGAGTGTTTTCTTCTTGTAACGTTGTGAACAGGAGAAAGTTTGAACAAACAAGTTTATCTCGCAAAAAATTGTTTGTACTTGATATGTGTTTGCTACTTGTTACTGTTGTCCAGATAAATTATAGATTTGTTTTTATACAGGTGATTTTTGTGTAAGTTACAATTTTTTTTCTTAGGAAGATGTCCTGAAGTGGCAGTTTTGAATTCATCAGTCTGATGCAGCTTTATTTTTTAAGTAATTTCTGCACAAGAAGAAGAAGTCTTTGCCAAATTTCTAGTTATAATCATACAATGTAATGTGTTATAAATGAATAAGCTTACTTTTATAATTGGAAACTGACATAACACAAAATACCCAGGAATCGTGAACATTATAAAAATGCTAAAATGATGAAGTTATTTTTATGTACAAAGAATTGTATTTTAGTTGTTAAATTTCTTTGTTTGGTTGGTTTAAGTGTAATATTTGAAATAGAGGAGCAAAATGTTATCCTACATAATGTTTCATTATGTAGAACAGTATGTTAGCATAAATTTTAAGGCATTGAAACTGAAATATTTTCAAATTTTTTATTTAAATATTTAGGCAGTGTTGATAATTCATATTGCTTGGATTTATATGTGCTAAAAAGCCTATTTACATCATAAATAATTTTGATTTTCTGCTCTAGTATAAATAAATAGTGATTTATTTTATTTTTAACAACAAGGTGTGTATTGTAACTTAGTCTTCATCTTTATTAGAGTTACACTGAATGATGGTGTGCATTTTGAAATTCTCACATTTTAAGGACCATAGGGATATCTGCCAGTAAATCTTTGTATTTCACCAAATCAAAGTGTTTTTAGTGGTTTATTTGCATGAAAATGAGAGCAAACTTAAATAATATTAATACTGAAGGACATTCTGGATTATATTCATTTAAGTACAGTTTGTAATTTAGTGTTTAACATTTTAAATTTTTCCAGCCACATTGCGTGCACCTTTCCTTCACCGTCTCTACTATCTTTCCTGTCCTTCACTCACTTCCAGTATCTTCCAGAATTATTGTTAAAACATCATTATGTTGCATACCCACTTTCAAGCTGAGTCAGAGATTTTGATAAAACACAAAAGTTAGATTTAATGTAGACCAAATCTTGACAATGCAGTTGGAAACAACTCTTGAACAGTTTTGATGGTAATTAATTTTGCTGTTATCAGTCTATTGAAAATTTTCTCATAGTAGCTTAATAGTTTGTAGCCATGAAGCCATGTTCCCCAATGGATTGTGAGGCTACAGGTAGAGATAATACTTCTTTGAATTTATATAATCACAGCAGAGCTCTAAAAAACGTCTTACCATTTGCAATGAATTTATTTATCTTAAGATACTGTCTTCAAGCTTCTTACCCACTCTCAGGGCATGTGTGAGACAAGTAACATGTATCATTTTAGAATACACAACTTATAGTCCTTGCTGCCTGTATCTTGTAAGGAGCACATTATCTCATTTCATTGCACTGTCAAGATAACAACCAGAGAGGTGTTATTGACTTTGTAGTGCTTCACGTATCAGTAGGAATACTTTTCCTAGTCTGTCTATTAAGTGTGCTTATAGCTACATACACCACATATACATTGGTCTGTATCACTGGTTTCATCTATGTAGAGATGTCTTGATTTTTGGTGCTCTCTGTTTTTCATGGTAGCTAGGAGGCAAGATTAGTTTTTTCTCAAAATGTTTTCTGTATGAATGGGATGAGGAATACACTTTTTGCAATAATTTTTGAAACTTGAAGCCTTTACATTATATAAATGTTTGACAATAACCATAATTTTACAAAAATTCCTGAAAACTTTTAATATAGATGTATTGCCTAATTTAGGTGAACTGCAATTTGGTTTTTCTATTTATCAGTTTGTTGTAGTACTAACAGTTGTTTCCAAGTTACAGCATTCACTTCATACAAGTTACAAAATAAACTCTTCCCATCTGTAAATAAACATTTTCCCCAAACTCTTTAATGAAACTGTTAAACTGCACATTTACGCACACAGTTCTTCACATTAAGCATGTTGAAATTATATTGAAAATTTAGTAGAAAAAAGAAAGATATAGTGAGATAGAGAAAAAGCGTGGGTGCATGAACAAGGCTACATTAATTTGTGGATAGATAAGAATCACACTTTGATTAACAGTGTAGTTCATTTATCCAGAACTTTTGATTCGTTAAAATTATTTAGTTGAGTATGACAACTGAAGTCATATGACCATTCATCAATGAGATCACATTCCTTCAAGCATACATTGTACTTATAAGCCTTAAAATATACTTACTGTTTTTAGTATTCTTGAGTTGGCTTCCATGAATAATAATTACAATTATTAGGAAAACAAGATAAAAGGCTACCCAATACCAACACAATATGTGTTATATATAAGTAATAAGTAAAGCACTGTCATCCAGTGAAACTTACACAATACTCAAATATGACCAGAAATTTGCGTTTTCTGTGTGACTTGATATGATATGACATATAAATCCGAGAAATGAATATTTTTTTTTAATCATAGTTTTTGAAGTACTGGTTTTAAAGATGGGTTACTGGTGTGGCCCATAATGTGATTGAAATTTACAACTTTTGGCAGCAGTTTTTGTAAATGATTAAATTTCACTTTTCAGTAATGTTCATATGGCATTAATTTTATTGTGATTTACTGATACCGTCACTTTTGTTTGGCGTACCTGTATTATAATTGTACATAGTAGCTGTTTGTTAATTTTTGAAAATTAAGTATGTGATTCTTTTTAATGAGGTTTTTAATGGTATTTTGTTTTGTAATTAAAGTTTTGTAAAGTACCAGTACTTGTAAAGCTGTGGTTAATTATATGAGACTGAAATTTGTATCATCTTGTAGTAAAATATGTGCAGAATAAATTTCTGTTCAACAGTAATGCAATAATACGTTTAAATATTTAAAACACACACTATACATGCTCACAATTTTGTTCCGGTTATTGCTTTATGATATGTAAATAATTTTTTTAACCAGATTATCTTGTTTTATCAATAACTGGAATAAAATTATATAATTGTAAGAATATAATACATTGAGATATTTTTTGTGTTTAATTGAATAATCAATTACTGTATTTTTTTAGGTAGCTAATACCTTCTGTTTTTATGTTTATTACTTACTTAGTTTAGATAATGGAGTGTGACTGTGACATTATACTTAATTATTTCTTATTACATCAAATTATTGTTTTTTTAAATATTTTTATTGTTTAGTGTTAATAATAGTTTTATTGCTAGTAGCATCCATCTGATGGAACAAAAATGTTTTTAAACTATATTCTGTTAAAGTTTTCCTTTCATTCACATTGATGTGTCCATTTTTGTTTTGTTAAGAGTTCATTTGTGTTTAATGCTTAGTGCTATTTAATTCAATACTTTGTAAGAATACAGTAACATGGTTTTTATATTTTCTTTTGATTTCTAGTTTTGTAGTTATTTTATAATTAGCCAAATCAGTTTTTATTTGTGTTGGGCTTTTTTATACTTTATGTTTATATAATTTGTACACGTGGAAATCCAAAATGTAATGTTTTATTGTGACAATTTGTAATTGTTTTATGTGTTGTTCAACAATAAAAAATGGTAGTTGACCTAATAATAAAGGCTATATTAGTGAAAGTGGATCACAGTAAATAAAGCATATGGAGTATTTCAGTATCGTTTGGTTAAGATTAAATGTTATAGTCTGATATATATCTAAATATGCTTATGTACTATAGATTTTTTATTATTGTGTGCAAATAATTGTAAAAATAAAAACTGTAAGTTTGATAACATTTTGTCTATCATTTTATATATTACCAGTGCCGCATTTACCAATAGGCAGACTAGGCACGTGCCTAGAGCGCAAAATTTTGAAAGAGGAAAAATATTGAGAGAAGCTAAGTTTTGAGAACTGTATAAAAAAATCAGAAAATTAATCGAAAAAATTAAATCACAATTTTAAAGACAAATGCGGTAGGTATTTAAAACAATGTTTTATAAAGTTTCTAGTTGCATTTAAGAAAATGATAGAACAAAAACCCATAGACGCTGTCTTTCAGCAAAAGCGCCTGCTCTGCGAACCGATGCAACGCCACTACACGCCTCCGTAATAGCACTTGCGACTTGCCCTCCCCACATTATGACCAATATGGACTCGCCCAGTCTCCTGATGAGTGACGTCAAGACTAGAGCGAGATGTAAACAGTAAGATAACCTATTAGTTACAGTTGGCGCGACGCAAGGTGCTGTTATTGCTGAACGAGTAGTTATTTGTCTGTGCAAGTGAAAGTGAAATAGAGTATTGTAAATATATTTTACTTCATTCGTGCCCCAAAACACCATCAGAGTTTCTCATCTCTTGCCTACGACCGCGCCTACCGCGAAATGTTCGTTTTCCTGGCCTTGTAATGTAAATAACTATAGTGAAATAAATTTTATTTTATGTTTAGTGAAGTGAGCTCAAGAGGTAATAATTATCATGTTTAAAAAACCAAGTGGAGCTAAATTCAAGAAAACAGTAAAAGAAAAAGATGAGAAGGAGGAAAAGGTTTTGGCAAAAGTCCCTAAAATAAGTAACTTTTTTCAACCCAGCACAAGTGGAATTAAAGGGAATGTTAGTGAAGTGAAGACTGTGGACCAATGTGTAAACAAAGACCATGATAGGCCTACAGATACTTTGATGTTTCAGTTCACATCGAAAATGAACCCTCAGCGACCTCTGAACTTGAAAATTCACCAAGGAAAGAAGACCAGCAAAGTGTCTCAAACGATCCAGCCTTTTGGAGAAAAGATGAGTTCACACGTGAGTACATTGCACAAAATGGTTTTAAACAAAACACTGAAAGTGGCTTTTCTGGGTCTGAGGGTGACTACGGGTACGGGGGTGTTAAAAGATATTGTAATGAAGGGTTTTTCAAAAAACTCCTTCAAAATGGAGAACTGAGGAATCGTGAATATCTCGTTTATTCACCTTCAAAAGGTTTTGTAATTTGTGCTTATTGTAAACTGTATTCAAACATCATCCAACTTCACTGAGGGATTTAACAACTGGAAGAATGCCAGTAGCTTACTCCAATCCCATGAAAATTCTGCTGTACACAGAAAAGCCATATTAGCTTATAGTAGTCGAACTAATTCAGAGACCCGCATTGACAACAAAGTAATTGAAGCTCGCCAGACTGAAGATCAGTACTGGAAAGAAGTTTTCAAGCATGTAATTGCCAGAGTAAAATATCTGTCAACAAGAGCGTACCCTTTTCGTGGGACGGATCACCTTTTTGGTTTTTCATGAAATGGAGCTTATCTAGGAGCCTTGGAATTGATAGCTCAGTTTGACCTTTTTTCTCTCAACACATAGATTTGGGAACAAAGGGCAAGGAAGTACGTCATACCTTTCATACTTCACATGTGATGAGTTTATCGTGATTATGGGAGACACTTTTTAAAAAGTTATTTACCTGTGGAGAGATTTTTAAAATTCCTACCAAATACAGGACATAAATCAGAAGAGTTGACAACGGCTGTCTTGAAAACGCTGGAAACTTTTGGCCTCGACATTAAAGACTGTAGAGTAGGGTGGAACGAAAAAATCAAGTTTGGATTTTTAATTTGTAATAGCGCGGAAAAGTTGCCTTTTGGTGTAGATAAGATAAAAAAAAGATATGAAAAATATTGGAGCACGTCTTGAGGTGCCGCAAGGACGATAAATTTTCATAAAATTGCAATTTTCGCTACATTTTTAAGGTTTTTTAAGAAGTCAAAATTTTTTTTTTTATTTCAAATACTGTCAAAAAAGCAGTTTTTATATCAAAAAAGACATACAATTTTTTTTTAACTTTTTGGATTATGTCTTGAGGTGCCGCAAGAGCGGTAAAGTTTTATAAAAACACACGTTTTATAACTTTTTCAAAGATTTTTACGTGTCTCGATTATGCAATAAAAAGTTTCAAATAGGCGTTTTAATATGAATAGAAAGATAAAAACAGGAAATGAGCTACCTTTGCGACATCTTTTTTGTCATTTAGATGGTAAAACGAAGGGACCCAATGAGTTTAAAGGCGAAATAGGTTAGCAGCTGGAAAACTGTGCTAATCTTCCTGTGGTTACTTTCTTGCTAATTGAAAATAACCTTCCTCTTTTGGAGAATATAAATGATTTAAGTACAGATCAGAAGTATTTATTGGATATGTGTATCGCTGTATCAAGTGGAAATTGCTCACTAGATTTATCTTTAAGAAACCCTGGAAAACTTGCTCACTCCAGGTGGCTTACATTAGCAAACAGTATACTTAGATTGTGTGTGGCAACTGAAAACCTTAAGACTGGCTGAGTACATTGTGAAAGTGTATGCACCTGTGTGGCTTAACATTAAGTTAAAACCTTCATGTACTTATGGTTCCAAACATCTGTTTAAGCTTATCTCATATTCACGCTATCTCTCTGATGATTTCAAGAACGTTCTAGACCCGGTTATTCAAAGAAATTGGTGCTTTGCTGCTGCAGAAAATCCCCTTTTGTCCATGCTATGTGATGAGCGCAAAAATGTAAGAGAACTTGGTTTACGACGTGTTTTAAAAGCAAGAACAGAAAGTAGAGGCGGAGTCAGGAAGTTTAAAGTTCCAAAGATAAACTTCGACGCAAAGGATTACATTGACATGATCTCATGGGCTGAAAATGACGTAACTGAACCCCCCTTGGTAAAACATGTTTCCATTGACTCTCTCAAAGACTTTATACGGAAGACATCTGAAGCTCAACCAAATAGTAAAGTGGACCCACTTATCGACTTTCCCCGGCTTCCTTGTCACACGCAAGCAGTGGAAAGAGCTGTGAAACTGGTGACCGAATCGGCTCAAAATGTCTGTGGTTCAATCGCAACAGAAGGATATATAAGAGCAAAAATTGACTCACGTGAGAACATGCCAAAATTTGATACAAAAAAACAGTTTAATGTGTCAATGAAGTAGAAACAAACATTTTGCAGCTGTAACATTTGTAATTATTAAGGGTTTTTTAAATCATAAAAAATGAACTTTCAATGTCTTTAAAAGTGTATTATGATATTTTTTTATGTGTGCTCTAATAAAAAAAAATATATAATTGATTTGACGAGCTTTTATTTCAACCTTATTTACTACTATTTGTAACAACCAAAATGTTCACAAAAGTTTCAAAATTACCAAAAATACAAACGTTTGACATTAAAAAATATTTTTTTATTATTATATTTTGTAATTATTAATTTTTTCCAATTTTAATGCTTATATATGTATTTACAACTATCTTTTGTAACATTATATGTACGAGAAAACCATAAAAAATAATTTATCAAAGTTTATAATTTTTCATTTTTTTTAATTTTTTTACAAACTTTAAGCTCTTTGCGGCACCTCAAGATGTTGTAGTATAGCAACCAAATTTTTTTTTCTTCTTTTTGAACCTAAAAGGCAACTTTTCCCCACTATTACAAAACTAAAAAAAAAAAAAATTAAAAAAAAGCCATTTTCGTTCCACGCTACTGTAGAGGTCAAAGTTATGACAACACTGCCAACATGTCTGGAGTATATTCTGGTCTTCAGGCAAAAATCAAGGAACACAATGAACTGGCAGAATATATTCCCTGTTCCGCCCACTCACTAAACCTTGTTGGGGTAACAGCAGCCGAAGCCTGTGACAATGCTTTAGCATTTTTTGACCTTGGTTCAGGCCATGTACAACTTTTTTTCTGAATCCACCCATCGTTGGGCTGTTTTGAAAGAAATTCTTAAAGATGGTTGTCCTGTGGTAAAATCACTGTCAGTTACAAGATGGTCAGCCTGAGCTGATGCTTTGCTTAAATCTCTGCCTCAAATAACGGAATCATTGAAGAAAATATCTGAGGATGTTGATGAAAACCTGCCTGTCGCCAAGAGTCAAAAGGCTTAGCAAGAAAACTGCAGAAACCAGAAAATGTGTTTTTGCTGGTATTCTGGGAAGAAGCTATGAATAAATTTCACAAAGTTAGTAAAGCTTTACAAAACGAAAATGTTGACATTGGGAATGTTGTTGCTCTGTTCACATCATTGGAAAATTACATGGTTTTATGTAGAGACAAGTTTTCTCTATACTTGCAGAAGACTGATATTATAACAAAATCCAGTGAATGGAGTTGTGAAGCTCGAAAACGAAAACCCAAACTGTTCTTTGACGAAAAACAAGAATCATCTGATTCTGACTCTAATCTTGATGCTAAAGAGTATTTCAGGACAGGAAATTATCTTGTAATAATTGACAGGTTAATTGCAGAGCTGCAAAGATGAGTGGTAGCATATGAAATGATCTTCAAGAGATTTGGTTTTATTTTAAACCTACTAACACTTGACGATAAAAATATCCTTCTTGCTGCAGGGAGCTTGTGAAAATATATAGCAAAGATTTGCAGGATACTTTTCCTGATGAATGTGTATAGTTTAAATACTTCCTGAAGAACACACCTCCTGCGACTTTTTTTGAGCCAAGTTCAGAAACTGACCAGAAAGAAAAGAAAAAAAGATCATTCTCATATCTTCTGCGTACAGTTAGGGAAAGAAACTTACAAAACTTTTTCCCAAATGTAACAATTATCCTTAGAATTATTCTAAGTATGGCCGTGACAAATTGCACTGGTGAACGTTGATTTTCTACAATGAAACGTGTTAAGAACTATATGGTGATCAAAATTTTAAAAATTTATAATTTTTCGATCAAGAGACGCGCACACTCGAGTTGACAAACCCAGGCCGAGTCGTAAATAAAACGGTTAGAGACATGTCAGACCCGACGCCAGCGGGAAGACAATGAAAATACGTCTGAGTACACGCTACAATGGAAAATAGGGTACGTCGTTGACAGCACGAAGTTAGCTACGATTTACAACGCCAAACAAACCAGCCAAAAAAGGCATAGTCCAGTAGCCTGGTTACGCAGAAGTGAAATGGAACACATGCTGTGGGGTTAAGTTGTAACGAGCACATGTATGAACGCTACACCCCGTAACAAAGGGTGCAGAGAAATCTTGACAAATATGTAGACAATAGGACGGATATTCAATGAATACTAGAGATATACACAGCCCAGCAGTAAGCACGCCCTGACGTCCAGTCAGATTTACAACTAGAAAGCGTGGGACCCATCCAGGGCCCGAAGAGTTGACAATTGGCGGAACGAGCGAAGGGTAAATGAACAATTGACCAAGATGCTGCAGACTCTTAAAAGCTGTATCAGAGTGCCTCGACAACGTGGAAACAAAAGGTTGATAGACAGGCGGGGAATTGCTCTAGTTTCTGAGAATCAGCACAACGTTTGTCGCTGGGATATTCCGGGGATGCCCGTCAACCAACGAGAGTTTGGCATCTTCCAAAGGAACTGGTGGAGAGAGTAGCGACAACTTGAACGACAAATCAGGAAACCGATGACAAAAATCTACAAGGTGGTAGGAAATTAGGAACCTATCGACAACGGCCGAAGGCGTAGATATGAAAAAATTGCCTTCTGGGAGAGTATGATTGATAAAAACTGTTTGCGAGGACGCGGAGCCCAGTAGTAGTAGTAGAAGAGTAATTGAATAACAGTAGTAATATAGTAGAAGTAGTAGTAATTGAAATAGTTTACACGACTTACTCAACTTTTAACTCGGTTAATCAATCAGTGAAATTGTAACCAAGTTTGCGGTCTTAATCGGACTTAGACATTCAACTCAATCGCAATTCTACAAAACGTATGTCCGATAGTTTATGTGAGTTACCGAACTTACCGCGGTAATCAATAGTGCGAATAGACATAACTATCGTTAAGTGCATACGTGACTCTAGACTACGACCGACACGCAACATAATGCAATACAAGTGAGTAACAATCTGAGAGTAAAACAGTGGGTGACGACTTCAGACACTATTCAACCATAATGATTCTCAATTTTGGGCATCTGAACTGAGTGAATTAACACGAACACTAATACGCACATTGCATACATTACGTCCAAGGTAGACAGAATAGTTAGCTACATGAACACACACACAGCAAACTCTAAAAGCTTCAATGACGATGATTGCACCTTAACACATGAAGCCATAAAGCACTTAACGCCAGCGGAGAGTCCAACACCACACTATACATAACGCGAGTGGGAAATTCAGTGAGTGAAAGTGAAGTGTTCTTCGATCAATAGTGATTACCATGTACAAGGAACCCACCAATGGATGTAATCTTACACCGATGGAATTTGTGGATAAGCCTTTTGCAAGATAAGTCTTTATGTTTCTTAAATGCTAGTTGATACATACTACTGCACTGTCTCTTCTTTTCAAAGAGCTACTCCTGAGAGATTTCTGTAAATCTATATAAATCATAAATCTAATAATGTTAATATTAAAGTCATTCATCTGAGCATAATGAACGCATTTAGCTAGGGATAAAATATATTTGATTGCTTATTGTTTGTATATGTATATTATTGTGTTGTATTTGATTGTACTATGTGTCTTGTTTTAGGAAACAACGAACGAATATTATTGTGATTTATGTTATTATGTGTTTTGTTATGTATTTACAGGACATAATTTCATTTGTGGTTCAGTAATTTACTTAATCAATGATATAATAAATAAGTAATTATTACATGTATACATATATCTTGCGTTCATTATTGCGATTAACCTTGACAATTAATTTATCACGTTCCAAGTAATTTTATCTTGTTACTTACAAAGAGTCTCAAGAGTTAAGCTAATTATCTGTGGACACACACAAATCGCCCATTGAAATGTCAGATTAACATGCTCATGTAAATCATATTGATTTGATAACTAAATTGAGTCAAATCCGACAAATATAATTTACTTTTCTATATGTATATTAAATATAAATGATACCCAAGGAAAGTGGGGCTCTACAAATGTCAATTACAACCCCATTTAGTTAAACATAAATGGCATACAAATTTAATTAGACCCCAATTCATTAATTTATAATTGGATAATTTAATAATTAGCATAATTGTATTAAATATAAATGGTGCCCATCGCATGGCAAAAGAGAGCAGGCAGTAGTTGTAGTTAGATTAAGTAAAATAATATAATACAATAAGATATTCATAGTGTAAGGTTACCTTGACTGGTGACTGGATGTTAACAAGGAGTAAAGCTAAAATGGCCAGCAGTAGTTCAGACAGCATGAACTCCGACATCAACAACAACAGTTAGGTGTACCCGACAACGGAGAAGAAAACTCAACGGTTGAACCAAATATGACTGAGGAGACGTCAGAGCGCGGGGACCGGGGTCCCAACAACAAGGAGAAGTCACATTACAGTCGTTGATGGACTTCATGAGAGAGAACAGAATGAGAAATTGGAAGAAGTCAGAAGAGAAGAGAACGAAAATCTCAAAGTAATGAATGAGAAACTTAATAAACAGAACGAAAAATTGGAAGAAAACAAAAGAGAGCAGAACGAAAATATCGCTGTAATTAATGAGAAATTCGACCAGCAGAAGGAAGAAATTAATGAGAAATTCGACAAAATTAACAAAAATTTTAATAATTATAAAAAGATGTCAGACGACAGATGGCCGAACAGCTCGCGCAAATACAAGTGGAAATGCGTGACTACAAGACCATTTGTGACGACAAAATAAGTGAAGTCCTGAAGAAACACGAGGACACTATAAAAGAATTAAAGGACGACAATACAAAAAGGTTCGAAGAAGTGTGGGAAACCCGGGAGTCAGATCGTCAAGAAGTAAAGAACCTCGCACAAAATACACAAACCAGTATTAAGAAGGTCCACAATAAATTAGAATCACACATCAACAATAACCAAAAGAAACAAGAAGAATTAAGAACCGAATTATACCACACACTTAGGCAGCAGCAACAAGAACTAGGAGAAACAAACAACACACTACAGCAAAAAATTGAAGAAGTAGACGACAGACAGAAGACGACAGAACAGAAACTGGACGAAAACGTCAAAGAGAAGACAACCCACATTCAAGAACTGAGGTGTCAATTAGAAAGACTGCGGCGACAGATAACCGAAGGGGAGTCTGGGCCAAGTAGAACAGTCAACGGGCAAGTACAGGTGGAACTTAAATACGATGGAACCGACAGATTCCCGATGGAGTTCCTGAAAGAATTGTCGGAGTTCCAAGAATTGTATTACTCGAATAGTGACATTAAATGGATCGGGAAGCACCTAGAAAAGGACGCAAGTATATGGTGGCGCGTAATCAGGGACCAGATATCCACGTTTGAAGAGTTCAAGGAGGCGTTCACGTTAAAGTATTGGGGATTAGAGTGACAAGACATCATTCGTGATAACCTCGAATACGGGAAATTTGAGTGGCACGGACCGATTACGGCTATCCAGTATATCGAAAGGATCCTATTAGAAAGCCGACAATTAACTCCCACATTAACTGACCGACAGTTGATAAGAAAAATTTCTAGGCATTTTGGTAGAGACCTGCAGATCGCTGTAATCACACGCGGGATCACCACAATACCAAACTTTGAAGCTTTAATCACTGAATACACAAGTATTCAGCCAAACAACGGAAATAACAGGCGGACACATTATCGGCTAGCCAATGAAGAGGAAAGCGGAACTAACAACCGACCGAAGGGTAGCTTTGCAAATAAAAGCGAAAGTGACAAAAAACAAGTTTGGCAGGGAAGGTCAAACGGAACTCGTTTTGGGGACAAGCAGTACAATGGAATAAACACTGTTGATTTCGTTAACAGTACGCCAAGCACGAGCAGGGCGACTGACGACACCACCCCAAGGACGAATACCGACAACAATGGTAAAAAAAAAACACCCCTGCACAGCGAACGACTTAGTTTACAAACACAACTTCACCAATAATGTCAACATATTATTACCGGACCTGAGGGATGACCTGCTACAAGAATATGACGAGGAAATTAATAAACAGATATTTAAATGTCCCGAAATACTTATTAAATTTAACAACGGCATTACGGTGTCGGCACTTATTGACACAGGCTCTGTTATTAACGGCCTATCAGAAGAGTGGTCCAACGTGAATAAGAAAGACATTGAACCATACGAGATTTTGCCGATGACAAATTCCCTCATCATTAGTGCTGTGGGGAATAAATCCAAATTAATCAGAAAGCAGATACTGTGCGATATTGAAATTGACGGAATCAAGAATGAATGTGTTTTCTTAGTTATACCAGATCTCATTAAGCCGTGCATATTAGGAATAAGTTTTTTACAGGAAGTGGGATGTCGCATCGACATCGGAAACAAGAAGATAGAATTAAGGAATGCAGCTGATGAAGAGGTGCGCGCCGTACCCATCATGAACATCGAACTACTAAATAATGGAGAGGAAGAAGAGATCCTGAGGAATATCAACAAGAAGATAGCAAACATGGATTGTCAAGATGAAGAGATATTGGAACGACTGAGGGAAATACTTATAAAGAATAGGAGAGTGTTCAGGGAATGCCCGGGGAGGATAGAAGGATACGAGCATGAATTTCAAGTCACGGACAGGACGCCCTACTTTCAACGGGGTTGGCCTGTACCACTTGCATATAAGGAAAAGGTAAAGGATGAGATTGACAGGATGCTGCGGTACGGAGTGATAGAATGATGCACGAGTCCGTTCATAAATCCACTCGTCACAGTCATCAAAAGAGATGGAAGGGTCCGTTTATGCCTCGAGGCAAGAAAGATAAACGGCGTAACAATACCCGATTATGAAGGCGTTTCCCCGATCAACGAAATTTTGGCAAGATGTAGTGAGATGCGCTACCTTTCTACCGTTGATTTGTCCAGTAGCTTTTGGCAGGTGCCATTGAAGCAAGAATGCAGAAAGTATACCGCGTTCATGTATGAGGGAAAGTGCTACCAATTCACTGTAACACCATTCGGCCTCAGTACCAGTTCGGCGGCTCTGACACGCGGATTGGATACAGCCTTGGATGAAGATGTCAAGAGAAACACGCTAATATACGTTGATGATTGCTTATGCTATTCTAACGACGTTTAGACGCACCTAGCACATCTAGAGGCACTATTAAACAACCTCAACAAAACAAACTTGACCGTTAACGTCAATAAATCACAGTTTTTCAGAAAATAAATCTCGTATCTTGGATACCAACTGACAACACGCGGCATCCAAGCAACGGAAGAGAAAGTAAAAGCCATTATGGATTTCCCGAAGCCCAAGAATCAGAAACAGTTAAAAGGTTTCTTAGGCCTCACTAATTTCTATAACCGCTTCACAAGTAAATATGCGGAGACCACGCAACCTCTACATGAATTATTGAAGAAAGATCGCAAGTTTTCATGGACAGCTGAATTAGACGATTTTTTTGTGAGGGTCAAGAACTTATTTGTGGATGCTGTAGTTTTAAGATTTCCGTGCCCAAACCAGAGGTACTACATACAATGTGATGCTAGCGATTACGCATACGGAGGACAACTTTACCAGCTCGATGAAGAAGGGGAGATTGTAGTGAGTGCCTTCACGAGTAAAACATTCAAGGGTGCCGAGCGGAACTACTATACCACAGAAAAGGAGCTCTTAAGTATCGTCAGGTGCTTAGAAAAATTCCGCATGTATGTTCTCGGTCAACCGTTGACGATAATAACTGACAACAAGGCGTTGACATTCCTGAACAAATGCCATCTGAATAATTCTAGGATTACGCGATGGATTCTCGCTGTACAAGAATATAAATTCGATATCATCCACTGCAAGGGCAAAGACAACATCGTAGCCGACATCTTAAGCAGGTACCCACACGATACGAATCTAGACGAAGTTCAGGACAATACACATGAATATTTGGTCAATCACTTCACCGTTAAGATGAAACTCGAAGTACGAAAATTGATCAAAATTATTGGAAGACAAAATGGAAGATAACAAACTTAAAACAATTATTAATAAAATTAAGGAGGGGAGTTTAGACCAAAATTTAAATAAATTTTATAAATATGTCAATAATAAATTATATAGGCGGCAGCGGAATGAATGGAAGCTATATGTTCCTGATAACGTATCTGGGGACATAATCGCTGAAATTCACCAGATGTTTGGACATTTAGGGATGAAAAAGTGCATGAAGATGCTCCAGGAACATTTCACGTTCGACCGGATGTTGAAGAGGGTCAAAGCTTATATCCAAGCATGCGACGTTTGCCAGAAGTGTAAGGACACCAACAACAAGGAGCTGTTTGGTGGCACACGCGCAGTGATACCTACAGCAAGAGGAGATCTGGTAAGCGCGGACTATTATGGACCCCTGCCGACAGGAGCAGGTGGCGTTAAATATTTACTCGTAATAGTAGATAATTTTACAAAGTACGTTAAGTTATTCACCCTCCAAAGAGCAACAACCACCACGACGTTGCGGAGAATAAAAGCTTATTGTGAAGAGTTCGGACAACCAAGGGCCATTTTGACGGACAACGGGACCCAGTTCACTTCCAAAAAGTGGATCAATGGTTTAAAGGAGTTGAACATCCAACCAAAGTTTACCGCAATACAAAACCCTTGTGCTAATCTTGCCGAGAGGATTAACCAGCAACTTGGGAACTTGTTCCGAATTTTTGTGAGTGACCGACATACTAAATGGTCCCAATACGTAAAGACAATCGAAGCGTGTTTGAACGAGGTGTACCACGAGACAATCGAAATTACCCCTCATGAAGCACACCTCGGTACGAGACCCACACGAGCATGGGAACAATGCTTGGACAAAGGGATCATTAACAGTGAAGGAAAGCGCGAGAATAATATATTTGTAAAAAGCAAGGAGAAGAGAGAGAAGCACGCGAAGCGTTGCAACGAGAGTAAGAAGATAACGAAGTTTGCAATAGGCGACAAGGTGTTGGTAAGAACATACCATCAATCAGACGCTATGTTGAGAAAAATCGACAAGTTCTTTGAACTATTTTCAGGACCTTATAGGATCAACCGTATCATCGGCGAGGCCACGTACGAGCTCGTGGAATGCGACAGCAATAAAGTACGAGGAAGATTTAACGTGCGTCAAATTAAGGCATATCATGAGCCGGCGAAAGAGGTATGGATGATACAAGAAAGTAATAATGACTCCGGCTGCTAGATGACTACAAAGCGGAATACATGAATCAGGTAATTTGTCCCGCGAGACCATTCCAGCTAGCCAAAGAATGATGTAAGTTTGCTATACTGTGTTTAATTCAAACTTCAATGTTAATTGCGTTTGTGATTACGATGTATTCTTTATTTACAATGTTAATTAGGTATCTAAACATCAATGCGTATAGAGTAATTTGATAACGTGTACCATGTATCAAAGGGACATTATGATACAGGACATTAAATAATTGTGAAATAATAAATTGATAAAAATGTAGTGAATCGAGTAATTTGCTTATACAATTAATAATTTAAATATGAGACAATTGTTTTGTAACTTTAGGAATAAGCATCTAGGTATACATCATGAGGTAGGATGAATCCTTAATTGTTTATTTATTATGCATATTTCATTTATTAATGTAATCATTTATAATATGTGTCACAAGTTAATCTTATGTATGTATGTATTTGTTTGTTTAGCGACTATAGTTATGAGACACTAATAGTGAATTAAAAGTATTTTGTTGTTATGTGATTCATCGATGTACGATCGATTGATTTAATTGCTAGCTAATCTTCAGCTAATTTATTATGTTATATATGTATAACGAAAGAATGTAGACAATAACGAAACAAACTGTCTAATGAGTAGATGTAAATATTTTATTTCAATTATTTACATGGAATAATATTGTATAATCCGCATATAGACGGATAGAGTGTAAAAAATGCGTTCATTTCACTCAGATGGGCGGCAATAAATTCATATAATCATGTAAGACCCCAAGATAGGGAATAACTATTAATTGCACCATATGAGAGATATAGGTCATCCAACCATGACCATTCCAAGGCAGACGTCCACGACTGGGACAGAGCGCAGGAATTGGATCAGATGTCTCCTGTTAATCCAACATCCAATCCAATTTGGGGACAGTATGGTGATCAAAATTTTAAAAATTTATAATTTCTTGATCAAGAGACACACGCGCACACTCGAGTTGACAAACCCAGGCCAAGTCGTAAATAAAACGGTTAGAGACACGTCAGACCCGACGCCAGTGGGAAGACAATGAAAAAATGTCTGAGTACATGCTACAATGGAAAATAGGGTACGTCGTTGACAGCACGAAGTTAGCTACGATTTAGAACGCCAAACAAACCAGACAAAAAAAGGCATAGTCCAGTAGCCTGGTTACGCAGAAGTGAAATGGAACACATGTGGGGTTAAGTTGTAATGAGCACATGTATGAACGCTACACCCCGTAACAAAGTGTGCAGAGAAATCTTGACAAATATGTAGACAATAGTGTGACTTTACTCACATTTATACATAATTTACTTGTAATTATATATGCATAATCACTATCAAAATATGGTACATATGTGTACTTACCGTTTTTTATTATTTGAGAGCACGTGCTTTTCTTTTTGCAACACTTTTTACCTAAGGGATCCAGGGTTTCATTACAGCGAGATTTGAATACACAGAAAAGGCGACACAATGATAACACTGTTTCTTGATAGAATATGATTACTAGTTTTAATTGCATGAATAACATGACATACATCAAAAGGTGTACCAAAATGGCGTCAAGTGTTACTACTAAAAACAAAATGGTGGCTATATTTCTTCCAAACTTATTCCATTATTTTGACTAAGTATATGAATTGTAAATCTCATCATCAGTTTTAGATATATATATTCTTTTTGTTTTCTAACTGCAGTCATCATATTATATAAACACAAACCAATGCCCTCTATGTATAGAAGCATGGCCATGCCTTAGTTCAATCGCACACTCATTCATACTCTCTGTTACCATTACATTTCATACAATTTTGTGATTTATTTAATGAGCTCATTAATATGATAATAAAAGAAAGATATTGTGACTTCTCTGAGAATGGTGTAGCGTCGCTCCCTCGCTGGTATCAGATGTTCCCCAGGAGTATGGTTGGTGTTCGCCTCATCATTCTGGCTTTTTAAATCGTCTGCACTGACTCTACATTTAATGTTTTTACTATATACTGTTGTTTAAGTGTTCTCTGACTTTTTAATCACATTTTATGAATTTTGACTAGGCTTTTTACAACTTTTGGATGAATACTAATGCCAACAGCGATACATCGCTGCGGCCTCTCTGGTGTACTGTGCTGAACTGAGACCGATGAATATGCAAATTTATGCTTGTGTGAGTGGGTTTGACGTCATTAAGCTTTGTCATGCAGGACAACGCCTAGTCGCCTGCATTGTATTCAGTGCGTCATTGTTTTTGGTTATGACGGAACAGCGTTATTGTCCAATCACAATGTATATTTAAAGTCATTCGTCACAAACACCGCCATGGCTTTTACCGACTCCCGCACGTCCAACGGTGACCTTGGTATGGTACTCTTGCTGAATTTGCTTTGTTCCTCTGTATATTGGGACAATGGACCTAACCATTCTGTATTTTAATGATTAAACAATATAAAACATTGAAAATTTACCCTTAAAACCCATAATTCTGGTATTGGGTCATTATGTACTGTTAAAATAGGACGGATATTCAATGAATACTAGAGATATACACAGCCCAGCAGGAAGCACGCCCTGACGTCCAGTCAGATTTACAACTAGAAAGCGTGGGACCCATCCAGGGCCCGAAGAGTTGATAATTGGCGGAACGAGCAAAGGGTAAATGAACAATTGACCAAGACGCTGCAGACCCTTAACAAAAGCTGTATCAGAGTGCCTCGACAACGTGGAAACAAAAGGTTGATAGACAGACTCTAGTTTGTGAGAATCAGCACAACGTTCGTCGCTGGGATATTCCGGGGATGCCCGTCGACCAACGAGAGTTTGGCATCTTCCAAAGGAACTGGTGGAGAGAGTAGGGACAACTTGAACGACGAATCAGGAAACCGATGACAAAAATCTACAAGGTGGTAGGAAATTAGGAACCTATCAACAACGGCCGAAGGCGTAGATATGAAAAAATTGCCTTCTGGGAGAGTATGATTGATAAAAACTGTTTGCGAGGGCACGGAGCCCAGTAGTAGTAGTAGAAGAGTAATTGAATAACAGTAGTAATATAGTAGAAGTAGTAGTAATTGAAATAGTTTACACGACTTACTCAACTTTTAACTCGGTTAATCAATCAGTGAAATTGTAACCAAGTCGCGGTCTTAATCGGACTTAGACATTCAACTCAATCGCAATTCTACAAAACGTATGTCCGATAGTTTATGTGAGTTACCGAACTTACCGCGGTAATCAATAGTGCGAATAGACATAACTATCGTTAAGTGCATACGTGACTCTAGACTACGACCGACACGCAACAATGCAATACGAGTGAGTAACAATCCGAGAGCAAAACAGTGGGTGACGACTTCAGACACTATTCAACCATAATGATTCTCAATTTTGGGCATCTGAACTGAGTGAATTAACACGAACACTAATACGCACATTGCATACATTACGTCCAAGGTAGACAGAATAGTTAGCTACATGAACACGCACACAGCAAACTCTAAAAGCTTCAACGACGATGATTGCATCTTAACACATAAAGCCATAAAACACTTAACGCCAGCGGAGAGGCCAACACCACACTATACATAACGCGAGTGGGAAATTCAGTGAGTGAAAGTGAAGTGTTCTTCGATCAATAGTGATTACCATGTACAAGGAACCCACCAATGGATGTAATCTTACACCGATGGAATTTGTGGATAAGCCTTTTGCAAGATAAGTCTTTATGTTTCTTAAATGCTAGTTGATACATACTACTGCACTGTCTCTTCTTTTCAAAGAGCTACTCCTGAGAGATTTCTGTAAATCTATATAAATCATAAATCTAATAATGTTAATATTAAAGTCATTCATCTGAGCATAATGAACGCATTTAGCTAGGGATAAAATATATTTGATTGCTTATTGTTTGTATATGTATATTATTGTGTTGTATTTGATTGTACTATATGTCTTGTTTTAGGAAACAACGAACGAATATTATTGTGATTTATGTTATTATGTGTTTTGTTATGTATTTACAGGACAATTTCATTTGTGGTTCAGTAATTTACTTAATGATATAATAAATAAGTAATTATTATATATATACATATATCTTGTGTTCATTATTGCGATTAACCTTGACAATTAATTTATCACGTTCCAAGTGATTTTATCTTGTTACTTACAAAGAGTCTTAAGAGTTATGCTAATTATCAGTGGACACACACAAATCGCCCATTGAAATGTCAGATTAACATGCTCATGTAAATCATATTGATTTGATAACTAAATTGAGTCAAATCCGACAAATATAATTTACTTTTCTATATGTATATTAAATATAAATGATACCCAAGGAAAGTGGGGCTCTACAAATGTCAATTACAACCCCATTTAGTTAAACATAAATGGCATACAAATTTAATTAGACCCCAATTCATTAATTTATAATTGGATAATTTAATAATTAGCATAATTGCATTAAATATAAATGGCCCCCCTCGCATGGCAAAAGAGAGCAGGCAGTAGTTGTAGTTAGATTAAGTAAAATAATATAATACAATAAGATATTCATAGTGTAAGGTTACCTTGACTGGTGACTGGATGTTAACAAGGAGTAAAGCTAAAATGGCCAGCAGTAGTTCAGACAGCATGAACTCCGACATCAACAACAACAGTTAGGTGTACCCGACAACGGAGAAGAAAACTCAACGGTTGAACCAAATATGACTGAGGAGACGTCAGAGCGCGGGGACCGGGGTCCCAACAACAAGGAGAAGTCACATTACAGTCGTTGATGGACTTCATGAGAGAGAACAGAATGAGAAATTGGAAGAAGTCAGAAGAGAAGAGAACGAAAATCTCAAAGTAATGAATGAGAAACTTAATAAACAGAACGAAAAATTGGAAGAAAACAAAAGAGAGCAGAACGAAAATATCGCTGTAATTAATGAGAAATTCGACCAGCAGAAGGAAGAAATTAATGAGAAATTCGACAAAATTAACAAAAATTTTAATAATTATAAAAAGATGTCAGACGACAGATGGCCGAACAGCTCGCGCAAATACAAGTGGAAATGCGTGACTACAAGACCATTTGTGACGACAAAATAAGTGAAGTCCTGAAGAAACACGAGGACACTATAAAAGAATTAAAGGACGACAATACAAAAAGGTTCGAAGAAGTGTGGGAAACCCGGGAGTCAGATCGTCAAGAAGTAAAGAACCTCGCACAAAATACACAAACCAGTATTAAGAAGGTCCACAATAAATTAGAATCACACATCAACAATAACCAAAAGAAACAAGAAGAATTAAGAACCGAATTATACCACACACTTAGGCAGCAGCAACAAGAACTAGGAGAAACAAACAACACACTACAGCAAAAAATTGAAGAAGTAGACGACAGACAGAAGACGACAGAACAGAAACTGGACGAAAACGTCAAAGAGAAGACAACCCACATTCAAGAACTGAGGTGTCAATTAGAAAGACTGCGGCGACAGATAACCGAAGGGGAGTCTGGGCCAAGTAGAACAGTCAACGGGCAAGTACAGGTGGAACTTAAATACGATGGAACCGACAGATTCCCGATGGAGTTCCTGAAAGAATTGTCGGAGTTCCAAGAATTGTATTACTCGAATAGTGACATTAAATGGATCGGGAAGCACCTAGAAAAGGACGCAAGTATATGGTGGCGCGTAATCAGGGACCAGATATCCACGTTTGAAGAGTTCAAGGAGGCGTTCACGTTAAAGTATTGGGGATTAGAGTGACAAGACATCATTCGTGATAACCTCGAATACGGGAAATTTGAGTGGCACGGACCGATTACGGCTATCCAGTATATCGAAAGGATCCTATTAGAAAGCCGACAATTAACTCCCACATTAACTGACCGACAGTTGATAAGAAAAATTTCTAGGCATTTTGGTAGAGACCTGCAGATCGCTGTAATCACACGCGGGATCACCACAATACCAAACTTTGAAGCTTTAATCACTGAATACACAAGTATTCAGCCGAACAACGGAAATAACAGGCGGACACATTATCGGCTAGCCAATGAAGAGGAAAGCGGAACTAACAACCGACCGAAGGGTAGCTTTGCAAATAAAAGCGAAAGTGACAAAAAACAAGTTTGGCAGGGAAGGTCAAACGGAACTCGTTTTGGGGACAAGCAGTACAATGGAATAAACACTGTTGATTTCGTTAACAGTACGCCAAGCACGAGCAGGGCGACTGACGACACCACCCCAAGGACGAATACCGACAACAATGGTAAAAAAAAAACACCCCTGCACAGCGAACGACTTAGTTTACAAACACAACTTCACCAATAATGTCAACATATTATTACCGGACCTGAGGGATGACCTGCTACAAGAATATGACGAGGAAATTAATAAACAGATATTTAAATGTCCCGAAATACTTATTAAATTTAACAACGGCATTACGGTGTCGGCACTTATTGACACAGGCTCTGTTATTAACGGCCTATCAGAAGAGTGGTCCAACGTGAATAAGAAAGACATTGAACCATACGAGATTTTGCCGATGACAAATTCCCTCATCATTAGTGCTGTGGGGAATAAATCCAAATTAATCAGAAAGCAGATACTGTGCGATATTGAAATTGACGGAATCAAGAATGAATGTGTTTTCTTAGTTATACCAGATCTCATTAAGCCGTGCATATTAGGAATAAGTTTTTTACAGGAAGTGGGATGTCGCATCGACATCGGAAACAAGAAGATAGAATTAAGGAATGCAGCTGATGAAGAGGTGCGCGCCGTACCCATCATGAACATCGAACTACTAAATAATGGAGAGGAAGAAGAGATCCTGAGGAATATCAACAAGAAGATAGCAAACATGGATTGTCAAGATGAAGAGATATTGGAACGACTGAGGGAAATACTTATAAAGAATAGGAGAGTGTTCAGGGAATGCCCGGGGAGGATAGAAGGATACGAGCATGAATTTCAAGTCACGGACAGGACGCCCTACTTTCAACGGGGTTGGCCTGTACCACTTGCATATAAGGAAAAGGTAAAGGATGAGATTGACAGGATGCTGCGGTACGGAGTGATAGAATGATGCACGAGTCCGTTCATAAATCCACTCGTCACAGTCATCAAAAGAGATGGAAGGGTCCGTTTATGCCTCGAGGCAAGAAAGATAAACGGCGTAACAATACCCGATTATGAAGGCGTTTCCCCGATCAACGAAATTTTGGCAAGATGTAGTGAGATGCGCTACCTTTCTACCGTTGATTTGTCCAGTAGCTTTTGGCAGGTGCCATTGAAGCAAGAATGCAGAAAGTATACCGCGTTCATGTATGAGGGAAAGTGCTACCAATTCACTGTAACACCATTCGGCCTCAGTACCAGTTCGGCGGCTCTGACACGCGGATTGGATACAGCCTTGGATGAAGATGTCAAGAGAAACACGCTAATATACGTTGATGATTGCTTATGCTATTCTAACGACGTTTAGACGCACCTAGCACATCTAGAGGCACTATTAAACAACCTCAACAAAACAAACTTGACCGTTAACGTCAATAAATCACAGTTTTTCAGAAAATAAATCTCGTATCTTGGATACCAACTGACAACACGCGGCATCCAAGCAACGGAAGAGAAAGTAAAAGCCATTATGGATTTCCCGAAGCCCAAGAATCAGAAACAGTTAAAAGGTTTCTTAGGCCTCACTAATTTCTATAACCGCTTCACAAGTAAATATGCGGAGACCACGCAACCTCTACATGAATTATTGAAGAAAGATCGCAAGTTTTCATGGACAGCTGAATTAGACGATTTTTTTGTGAGGGTCAAGAACTTATTTGTGGATGCTGTAGTTTTAAGATTTCCGTGCCCAAACCAGAGGTACTACATACAATGTGATGCTAGCGATTACGCATACGGAGGACAACTTTACCAGCTCGATGAAGAAGGGGAGATTGTAGTGAGTGCCTTCACGAGTAAAACATTCAAGGGTGCCGAGCGGAACTACTATACCACAGAAAAGGAGCTCTTAAGTATCGTCAGGTGCTTAGAAAAATTCCGCATGTATGTTCTCGGTCAACCGTTGACGATAATAACTGACAACAAGGCGTTGACATTCCTGAACAAATGCCATCTGAATAATTCTAGGATTACGCGATGGATTCTTGCTGTACAAGAATATAAATTCGATATCATCCACTGCAAGGGCAAAGACAACATCGTAGCCGACATCTTAAGCAGGTACCCACACGATACGAATCTAGACGAAGTTCAGGACAATACACATGAATATTTGGTCAATCACTTCACCATTAAGATGAAACTCGAAGTACGAAAATTGATCAAAATTATTGGAAGACAAAATGGAAGATAACAAACTTAAAACAATTATTAATAAAATTAAGGAGGGGAGTTTAGACCAAAATTTAAATAAATTTTATAAATATGTCAATAATAAATTATATAGGCGGCAGCGGAATGAATGGAAGCTATATGTTCCTGATAACGTATCTGGGGACATAATCGCTGAAATTCACCAGATGTTTGGACATTTAGGGATGAAAAAGTGCATGAAGATGCTCCAGGAACATTTCACGTTCGACCGGATGTTGAAGAGGGTCAAAGCTTATATCCAAGCATGCGACGTTTGCCAGAAGTGTAAGGACACCAACAACAAGGAGCTGTTTGGTGGCACACGCGCAGTGATACCTACAGCAAGAGGAGATCTGGTAAGCGCGGACTATTATGGACCCCTACCGACAGGAGCAGGTGGCGTTAAATATTTACTCGTAATAGTAGATAATTTTACAAAGTACGTTAAGTTATTCACCCTCCAAAGAGCAACAACCACCACGACGTTGCGGAGAATAAAAGCTTATTGTGAAGAGTTCGGACAACCAAGGGCCATTTTGACGGACAACGGGACCCAGTTCACTTCCAAAAAGTGGATCAATGGTTTAAAGGAGTTGAACATCCAACCAAAGTTTACCGCAATACAAAACCCTTGTGCTAATCTTGCCGAGAGGATTAACCAGCAACTTGGGAACTTGTTCCGAATTTTCGTGAGTGACCGACATACTAAATGGTCCCAATACGTAAAGACAATCGAAGCGTGTTTGAACGAGGTGTACCACGAGACAATCGAAATTACCCCTCATGAAGCACACCTCGGTACGAGACCCACACGAGCATGGGAACAATGCTTGGACAAAGGGATCATTAACAGTGAAGGAAAGCGCGAGAATAATATATTTGTAAAAAGCAAGGAGAAGAGAGAGAAGCACGCGAAGCGTTGCAACGAGAGTAAGAAGATAACGAAGTTTGCAATAGGCGACAAGGTGTTGGTAAGAACATACCATCAATCAGACGCTATGTTGAGAAAAATCGACAAGTTCTTTGAACTATTTTCAGGACCTTATAGGATCAACCGTATCATCGGCGAGGCCACGTACGAGCTCGTGGAATGCGACAGCAATAAAGTACGAGGAAGATTTAACGTGCGTCAAATTAAGGCATATCATGAGCCGGCGAAAGAGGTATGGATGATACAAGAAAGTAATAATGACTCCGGCTGCTAGATGACTACAAAGCGGAATACATGAATCAGGTAATTTGTCCCGCGAGACCATTCCAGCTAGCCAAAGAATGATGTAAGTTTGCTATACTGTGTTTAATTCAAACTTCAATGTTAATTGCGTTTGTGATTACGATGTATTCTTTATTTACAATGTTAATTAGGTATCTAAACATCAATGCGTATAGAGTAATTTGATAACGTGTACCATGTATCAAAGGGACATTATGATACAGGACATTAAATAATTGTGAAATAATAAATTGATAAAAATGTAGTGAATCGAGTAATTTGCTTATACAATTAATAATTTAAATATGAGACAATTGTTTTGTAACTTTAGGAATAAGCATCTAGGTATACATCATGAGGTAGGATGAATCCTTAATTGTTTATTTATTATGCATATTTCATTTATTAATGTAATCATTTATAATATGTGTCACAAGTTAATCTTATGTATGTATGTATTTGTTTGTTTAGCGACTATAGTTATGAGACACTAATAGTGAATTAAAAGTATTTTGTTGTTATGTGATTCATCGATGTACGATCGATTGATTTAATTGCTAGCTAATCTTCAGCTAATTTATTATGTTATATATGTATAACGAAAGAATGTAGACAATAACGAAACAAACTGTCTAATGAGTAGATGTAAATATTTTATTTCAATTATTTACACGAAATAATATTGTATAATCCGCATATAGACGGATAGAGTGTAAAAAATGCGTTCATTTCACTCAGATGGGCGGCAATAAATTCATATAATCATGTAAGACCCCAAGATAGGGAATAACTATTAATTGCACCATATGAGAGATATAGGTCATCCAACCATGACCATTCCAAGGCAGACGTCCACGACTGGGACAGAGCGCAGGAATTGGATCAGATGTCTCCTGTTAATCCAACATCCAATCCAATTTGGGGACAGTATGGTGATCAAAATTTTAAAAATTTATAATTTCTTGATCAAGAGACACACGCGCACACTCGAGTTGACAAACCCAGGCCAAGTCGTAAATAAAACGGTTAGAGACACGTCAGACCCGACGCCAGTGGGAAGACAATGAAAAAATGTCTGAGTACATGCTACAATGGAAAATAGGGTACGTCGTTGACAGCACGAAGTTAGCTACGATTTAGAACGCCAAACAAACCAGACAAAAAAAGGCATAGTCCAGTAGCCTGGTTACGCAGAAGTGAAATGGAACACATGTGGGGTTAAGTTGTAATGAGCACATGTATGAACGCTACACCCCGTAACAAAGTGTGCAGAGAAATCTTGACAAATATGTAGACAATAGTGTGACTTTACTCACATTTATACATAATTTACTTGTAATTATATATGCATAATCACTATCAAAATATGGTACATATGTGTACTTACCGTTTTTTATTATTTGAGAGCACGTGCTTTTCTTTTTGCAACACTTTTTACCTAAGGGATCCAGGGTTTCATTACAGCGAGATTTGAATACACAGAAAAGGCGACACAATGATAACACTGTTTCTTGATAGAATATGATTACTAGTTTTAATTGCATGAATAACATGACATACATCAAAAGGTGTACCAAAATGGCGTCAAGTGTTACTACTAAAAACAAAATGGTGGCTATATTTCTTCCAAACTTATTCCATTATTTTGACTAAGTATATGAATTGTAAATCTCATCATCAGTTTTAGATATATATATTCTTTTTGTTTTCTAACTGCAGTCATCATATTATATAAACACAAACCAATGCCCTCTATGTATAGAAGCATGGCCATGCCTTAGTTCAATCGCACACTCATTCATACTCTCTGTTACCATTACATTTCATACAATTTTGTGATTTATTTAATGAGCTCATTAATATGATAATAAAAGAAAGATATTGTGACTTCTCTGAGAATGGTGTAGCGTCGCTCCCTCGCTGGTATCAGATGTTCCCCAGGAGTATGGTTGGTGTTCGCCTCATCATTCTGGCTTTTTAAATCGTCTGCACTGACTCTACATTTAATGTTTTTACTATATACTGTTGTTTAAGTGTTCTCTGACTTTTTAATCACATTTTATGAATTTTGACTAGGCTTTTTACAACTTTTGGATGAATACTAATGCCAACAGCGATACATCGCTGCGGCCTCTCTGGTGTACTGTGCTGAACTGAGACCGATGAATATGCAAATTTATGCTTGTGTGAGTGGGTTTGACGTCATTAAGCTTTGTCATGCAGGACAACGCCTAGTCGCCTGCATTGTATTCAGTGCGTCATTGTTTTTGGTTATGACGGAACAGCGTTATTGTCCAATCACAATGTATATTTAAAGTCATTCGTCACAAACACCGCCATGGCTTTTACCGACTCCCGCACGTCCAACGGTGACCTTGGTATGGTACTCTTGCTGAATTTGCTTTGTTCCTCTGTATATTGGGACAATGGACCTAACCATTCTGTATTTTAATGATTAAACAATATAAAACATTGAAAATTTACCCTTAAAACCCATAATTCTGGTATTGGGTCATTATGTACTGTTAAAATAGGACGGATATTCAATGAATACTAGAGATATACACAGCCCAGCAGGAAGCACGCCCTGACGTCCAGTCAGATTTACAACTAGAAAGCGTGGGACCCATCCAGGGCCCGAAGAGTTGATAATTGGCGGAACGAGCAAAGGGTAAATGAACAATTGACCAAGACGCTGCAGACCCTTAACAAAAGCTGTATCAGAGTGCCTCGACAACGTGGAAACAAAAGGTTGATAGACAGACTCTAGTTTGTGAGAATCAGCACAACGTTCGTCGCTGGGATATTCCGGGGATGCCCGTCGACCAACGAGAGTTTGGCATCTTCCAAAGGAACTGGTGGAGAGAGTAGGGACAACTTGAACGACGAATCAGGAAACCGATGACAAAAATCTACAAGGTGGTAGGAAATTAGGAACCTATCAACAACGGCCGAAGGCGTAGATATGAAAAAATTGCCTTCTGGGAGAGTATGATTGATAAAAACTGTTTGCGAGGGCACGGAGCCCAGTAGTAGTAGTAGAAGAGTAATTGAATAACAGTAGTAATATAGTAGAAGTAGTAGTAATTGAAATAGTTTACACGACTTACTCAACTTTTAACTCGGTTAATCAATCAGTGAAATTGTAACCAAGTCGCGGTCTTAATCGGACTTAGACATTCAACTCAATCGCAATTCTACAAAACGTATGTCCGATAGTTTATGTGAGTTACCGAACTTACCGCGGTAATCAATAGTGCGAATAGACATAACTATCGTTAAGTGCATACGTGACTCTAGACTACGACCGACACGCAACAATGCAATACGAGTGAGTAACAATCCGAGAGTAAAACAGTGGGTGACGACTTCAGACACTATTCAACCATAATGATTCTCAATTTTGGGCATCTGAACTGAGTGAATTAACACGAACACTAATACGCACATTGCATACATTACGTCCAAGGTAGACAGAATAGTTAGCTACATGAACACGCACACAGCAAACTCTAAAAGCTTCAACGACGATGATTGCACCTTAACACATAAAGCCATAAAACACTTAACGCCAGCGGAGAGGCCAACACCACACTATACATAACGCGAGTGGGAAATTCAGTGAGTGAAAGTGAAGTGTTCTTCGATCAATAGTGATTACCATGTACAAGGAACCCACCAATGGATGTAATCTTACACCGATGGAATTTGTGGATAAGCCTTTTGCAAGATAAGTCTTTATGTTTCTTAAATGCTAGTTGATACATACTACTGCACTGTCTCTTCTTTTCAAAGAGCTACTCCTGAGAGATTTCTGTAAATCTATATAAATCATAAATCTAATAATGTTAATATTAAAGTCATTCATCTGAGCATAATGAACGCATTTAGCTAGGGATAAAATATATTTGATTGCTTATTGTTTGTATATGTATATTATTGTGTTGTATTTGATTGTACTATATGTCTTGTTTTAGGAAACAACGAACGAATATTATTGTGATTTATGTTATTATGTGTTTTGTTATGTATTTACAGGACAATTTCATTTGTGGTTCAGTAATTTACTTAATGATATAATAAATAAGTAATTATTATATATATACATATATCTTGTGTTCATTATTGCGATTAACCTTGACAATTAATTTATCACGTTCCAAGTGATTTTATCTTGTTACTTACAAAGAGTCTTAAGAGTTATGCTAATTATCAGTGGACACACACAAATCGCCCATTGAAATGTCAGATTAACATGCTCATGTAAATCATATTGATTTGATAACTAAATTGAGTCAAATCCGACAAATATAATTTACTTTTCTATATGTATATTAAATATAAATGATACCCAAGGAAAGTGGGGCTCTACAAATGTCAATTACAACCCCATTTAGTTAAACATAAATGGCATACAAATTTAATTAGACCCCAATTCATTAATTTATAATTGGATAATTTAATAATTAGCATAATTGCATTAAATATAAATGGCCCCCCTCGCATGGCAAAAGAGAGCAGGCAGTAGTTGTAGTTAGATTAAGTAAAATAATATAATACAATAAGATATTCATAGTGTAAGGTTACCTTGACTGGTGACTGGATGTTAACAAGGAGTAAAGCTAAAATGGCCAGCAGTAGTTCAGACAGCATGAACTCCGACATCAACAACAACAGTTAGGTGTACCCGACAACGGAGAAGAAAATTCAACGGTTGAACCAAATATGACTGAGGAGACGTCAGAGCGCGGGGACCGGGGTCCCAACAACAAGGAGAAGTCACATTACAGTCGTTGATGGACTTCATGAGAGAGAACAGAATGAGAAATTGGAAGAAGTCAGAAGAGAAGAGAACGAAAATCTCAAAGTAATGAATGAGAAACTTAATAAACAGAACGAAAAATTGGAAGAAAACAAAAGAGAGCAGAACGAAAATATCGCTGTAATTAATGAGAAATTCGACCAGCAGAAGGAAGAAATTAATGAGAAATTCGACAAAATTAACAAAAATTTTAATAATTATAAAAAGATGTCAGACGACAGATGGCCGAACAGCTCGCGCAAATACAAGTGGAAATGCGTGACTACAAGACCATTTGTGACGACAAAATAAGTGAAGTCCTGAAGAAACACGAGGACACTATAAAAGAATTAAAGGACGACAATACAAAAAGGTTCGAAGAAGTGTGGGAAACCCGGGAGTCAGATCGTCAAGAAGTAAAGAACCTCGCACAAAATACACAAACCAGTATTAAGAAGGTCCACAATAAATTAGAATCACACATCAACAATAACCAAAAGAAACAAGAAGAATTAAGAACCGAATTATACCACACACTTAGGCAGCAGCAACAAGAACTAGGAGAAACAAACAACACACTACAGCAAAAAATTGAAGAAGTAGACGACAGACAGAAGACGACAGAACAGAAACTGGACGAAAACGTCAAAGAGAAGACAACCCACATTCAAGAACTGAGGTGTCAATTAGAAAGACTGCGGCGACAGATAACCGAAGGGGAGTCTGGGCCAAGTAGAACAGTCAACGGGCAAGTACAGGTGGAACTTAAATACGATGGAACCGACAGATTCCCGATGGAGTTCCTGAAAGAATTGTCGGAGTTCCAAGAATTGTATTACTCGAATAGTGACATTAAATGGATCGGGAAGCACCTAGAAAAGGACGCAAGTATATGGTGGCGCGTAATCAGGGACCAGATATCCACGTTTGAAGAGTTCAAGGAGGCGTTCACGTTAAAGTATTGGGGATTAGAGTGACAAGACATCATTCGTGATAACCTCGAATACGGGAAATTTGAGTGGCACGGACCGATTACGGCTATCCAGTATATCGAAAGGATCCTATTAGAAAGCCGACAATTAACTCCCACATTAACTGACCGACAGTTGATAAGAAAAATTTCTAGGCATTTTGGTAGAGACCTGCAGATCGCTGTAATCACACGCGGGATCACCACAATACCAAACTTTGAAGCTTTAATCACTGAATACACAAGTATTCAGCCGAACAACGGAAATAACAGGCGGACACATTATCGGCTAGCCAATGAAGAGGAAAGCGGAACTAACAACCGACCGAAGGGTAGCTTTGCAAATAAAAGCGAAAGTGACAAAAAACAAGTTTGGCAGGGAAGGTCAAACGGAACTCGTTTTGGGGACAAGCAGTACAATGGAATAAACACTGTTGATTTCGTTAACAGTACGCCAAGCACGAGCAGGGCGACTGACGACACCACCCCAAGGACGAATACCGACAACAATGGTAAAAAAAAAACACCCCTGCACAGCGAACGACTTAGTTTACAAACACAACTTCACCAATAATGTCAACATATTATTACCGGACCTGAGGGATGACCTGCTACAAGAATATGACGAGGAAATTAATAAACAGATATTTAAATGTCCCGAAATACTTATTAAATTTAACAACGGCATTACGGTGTCGGCACTTATTGACACAGGCTCTGTTATTAACGGCCTATCAGAAGAGTGGTCCAACGTGAATAAGAAAGACATTGAACCATACGAGATTTTGCCGATGACAAATTCCCTCATCATTAGTGCTGTGGGGAATAAATCCAAATTAATCAGAAAGCAGATACTGTGCGATATTGAAATTGACGGAATCAAGAATGAATGTGTTTTCTTAGTTATACCAGATCTCATTAAGCCGTGCATATTAGGAATAAGTTTTTTACAGGAAGTGGGATGTCGCATCGACATCGGAAACAAGAAGATAGAATTAAGGAATGCAGCTGATGAAGAGGTGCGCGCCGTACCCATCATGAACATCGAACTACTAAATAATGGAGAGGAAGAAGAGATCCTGAGGAATATCAACAAGAAGATAGCAAACATGGATTGTCAAGATGAAGAGATATTGGAACGACTGAGGGAAATACTTATAAAGAATAGGAGAGTGTTCAGGGAATGCCCGGGGAGGATAGAAGGATACGAGCATGAATTTCAAGTCACGGACAGGACGCCCTACTTTCAACGGGGTTGGCCTGTACCACTTGCATATAAGGAAAAGGTAAAGGATGAGATTGACAGGATGCTGCGGTACGGAGTGATAGAATGATGCACGAGTCCGTTCATAAATCCACTCGTCACAGTCATCAAAAGAGATGGAAGGGTCCGTTTATGCCTCGAGGCAAGAAAGATAAACGGCGTAACAATACCCGATTATGAAGGCGTTTCCCCGATCAACGAAATTTTGGCAAGATGTAGTGAGATGCGCTACCTTTCTACCGTTGATTTGTCCAGTAGCTTTTGGCAGGTGCCATTGAAGCAAGAATGCAGAAAGTATACCGCGTTCATGTATGAGGGAAAGTGCTACCAATTCACTGTAACACCATTCGGCCTCAGTACCAGTTCGGCGGCTCTGACACGCGGATTGGATACAGCCTTGGATGAAGATGTCAAGAGAAACACGCTAATATACGTTGATGATTGCTTATGCTATTCTAACGACGTTTAGACGCACCTAGCACATCTAGAGGCACTATTAAACAACCTCAACAAAACAAACTTGACCGTTAACGTCAATAAATCACAGTTTTTCAGAAAATAAATCTCGTATCTTGGATACCAACTGACAACACGCGGCATCCAAGCAACGGAAGAGAAAGTAAAAGCCATTATGGATTTCCCGAAGCCCAAGAATCAGAAACAGTTAAAAGGTTTCTTAGGCCTCACTAATTTCTATAACCGCTTCACAAGTAAATATGCGGAGACCACGCAACCTCTACATGAATTATTGAAGAAAGATCGCAAGTTTTCATGGACAGCTGAATTAGACGATTTTTTTGTGAGGGTCAAGAACTTATTTGTGGATGCTGTAGTTTTAAGATTTCCGTGCCCAAACCAGAGGTACTACATACAATGTGATGCTAGCGATTACGCATACGGAGGACAACTTTACCAGCTCGATGAAGAAGGGGAGATTGTAGTGAGTGCCTTCACGAGTAAAACATTCAAGGGTGCCGAGCGGAACTACTATACCACAGAAAAGGAGCTCTTAAGTATCGTCAGGTGCTTAGAAAAATTCCGCATGTATGTTCTCGGTCAACCGTTGACGATAATAACTGACCAACAAGGCGTTGACATTCCTGAACAAATGCCATCTGAATAATTCTAGGATTACGCGATGGATTCTTGCTGTACAAGAATATAAATTCGATATCATCCACTGCAAGGGCAAAGACAACATCGTAGCCGACATCTTAAGCAGGTACCCACACGATACGAATCTAGACGAAGTTCAGGACAATACACATGAATATTTGGTCAATCACTTCACCATTAAGATGAAACTCGAAGTACGAAAATTGATCAAAATTATTGGAAGACAAAATGGAAGATAACAAACTTAAAACAATTATTAATAAAATTAAGGAGGGGAGTTTAGACCAAAATTTAATAAAATTTTATAAATATGTCAATAATAAATTATATAGGCGGCAGCGGAATGAATGGAAGCTATATGTTCCTGATAACGTATCTGGGGACATAATCGCTGAAATTCACCAGATGTTTGGACATTTAGGGATGAAAAAGTGCATGAAGATGCTCCAGGAACATTTCACGTTCGACCGGATGTTGAAGAGGTCAAAGCTTATATCCAAGCATGCGACGTTTGCCAGAAGTGTAAGGACACCAACAACAAGGAGCTGTTTGGTGGCACACGCGCAGTGATACCTACAGCAAGAGGAGATCTGGTAAGCGCGGACTATTATGGACCCCTACCGACAGGAGCAGGTGGCGTTAAATATTTACTCGTAATAGTAGATAATTTTACAAAGTACGTTAAGTTATTCACCCTCCAAAGAGCAACAACCACCACGACGTTGCGGAGAATAAAAGCTTATTGTGAAGAGTTCGGACAACCAAGGGCCATTTTGACGGGACAAACGGGACCCAGTTCACTTCCAAAAAGTGGATCAATGGTTTAAAGGAGTTGAACATCCAACCAAAGTTTACCGCAATACAAAACCCTTGTGCTAATCTTGCCGAGAGGATTAACCAGCAACTTGGGAACTTGTTCCGAATTTTCGTGAGTGACCGACATACTAAATGGTCCCAATACGTAAAGACAATCGAAGCGTGTTTGAACGAGGTGTACCACGAGACAATCGAAATTACCCCTCATGAAGCACACCTCGGTACGAGACCCACACGAGCATGGGAACAATGCTTGGACAAAGGGATCATTAACAGTGAAGGAAAGCGCGAGAATAATATATTTGTAAAAAGCAAGGAGAAGAGAGAGAAGCACGCGAAGCGTTGCAACGAGAGTAAGAAGATAACGAAGTTTGCAATAGGCGACAAGGTGTTGGTAAGAACATACCATCAATCAGACGCTATGTTGAGAAAAATCGACAAGTTCTTTGAACTATTTTCAGGACCTTATAGGATCAACCGTATCATCGGCGAGGCCACGTACGAGCTCGTGGAATGCGACAGCAATAAAGTACGAGGAAGATTTAACGTGCGTCAAATTAAGGCATATCATGAGCCGGCGAAAGAGGTATGGATGATACAAGAAAGTAATAATGACTCCGGCTGCTAGATGACTACAAAGCGGAATACATGAATCAGGTAATTTGTCCCGCGAGACCATTCCAGCTAGCCAAAGAATGATGTAAGTTTGCTATACTGTGTTTAATTCAAACTTCAATGTTAATTGCGTTTGTGATTACGATGTATTCTTTATTTACAATGTTAATTAGGTATCTAAACATCAATGCGTATAGAGTAATTTGATAACGTGTACCATGTATCAAAGGGACATTATGATACAGGACATTAAATAATTGTGAAATAATAAATTGATAAAAATGTAGTGAATCGAGTAATTTGCTTATACAATTAATAATTTAAATATGAGACAATTGTTTTGTAACTTTAGGAATAAGCATCTAGGTATACCATCATGAGGTAGGATGAATCCTTAATTGTTTATTTATTATGCATATTTCATTTATTAATGTAATCATTTATAATATGTGTCACAAGTTAATCTTATGTATGTATGTATTTGTTTGTTTAGCGACTATAGTTATGAGACACTAATAGTGAATTAAAGTATTTTGTTGTTATGTGATTCATCGATGTACGATCGATTGATTTAATTGCTAGCTAATCTTCAGCTAATTTATTATGTTATATATGTATAACGAAAGAATGTAGACAATAACGAAACAAACTGTCTAATGAGTAGATGTAAATATTTTATTTCAATTATTTACACGAAATAATATTGTATAATCCGCATATAGACGGATAGAGTGTAAAAAATGCGTTCATTTCACTCAGATGGGCGCAATAAATTCATATAATCATGTAAGACCCCAAGATAGGGAATAACTATTAATTGCACCATATGAGAGATATAGGTCATCCAACCATGACCATTCCAAGGCAGACGTCCACGACTGGGACAGAGCGCAGGAATTGGATCAGATGTCTCCTGTTAATCCAACATCCAATCCAATTTGGGGACAGTATGGTGATCAAAATTTTAAAAATTTATAATTTCTTGATCAAGAGACACACGCGCACACTCGAGTTGACAAACCCAGGCCAAGTCGTAAATAAAACGGTTAGAGACACGTCAGACCGACGCCAGTGGAAGACAATGAAAAAATGTCTGAGTACATGCTACAATGGAAAATAGGGTACGTCGTTGACAGCACGAAGTTAGCTACGATTTAGAACGCCAAACAAACAGACAAAAAAAGGCATAGTCCAGTAGGCCTGGTTACGCAGAAGTGAAATGGAACACATGTGGGGTTAAGTTGTAATGAGCACATGTATGAACGCTACACCCCGTAACAAAGTGTGCAGAGAAATCTTGACAAATATGTAGACAATAGTGTGACTTTACTCACATTTATACATAATTTACTTGTAATTATATATGCATAATCACTATCAAAATATGGTACATATGTGTACTTACCGTTTTTTATTATTTGAGAGCACGTGCTTTTCTTTTGCAAC